>JAZHYW010002996.1:0-230102 GCA_037355805.1 Ixodes ricinus
TAGCAATGTATTTAGCGCGTTTTCGTCTCCATCTCTCCCTCAGTTTCTCCTGGTTGTTCCCAGTATTCTTGATGCAGGGGTCATTTGGAAAAAGGACTATTGCAAGCCTACCAAAGTTACCTTTTGTGTATACCCTGTAAGTGGTTTCAAAATTTCGATGCTTAACCCCCCTCCCCCCCCTCCACGAAAAAAAAGAAAAAAAAACTGGCGTGTTTTTTTAGTTGCGTTGCGCAATGGGGTCTGGGCAAGAAGCGCTGCGTCGCCCGTCATAGCCTCCAGACACCGAGACGTCACGTGACATAATGCGGTCACATGACGTCAACGTGATGTCATGGCATCACGTGCCGACGCCGGTCCACCACACACATAGAATGATGGGGGCCGGTGAACAACCCCCTCTACCTTCGCGAAACGTCGTCGCAGTGAGATGACCCCCAACTCAGCAACTGGACAAGAACCTACACCGAGCATCCTCCAACGCGTCGACTGGAACACCAGCCGGGCGCTGACCGCAGCACTCGTATGCAATTATGTGTCTGCGCTCGATCCCTCGGTGACGACCGTCATGCTAATGCATGGGCTTTGATTGTCCTAGGTGGTGTTAGACGGACGTCCCAAGTCGGCCATAACCATGATTTCGAGTAGGGGAATGAGCCCATAACAACTATCGCTGTAAAAAAAGATATTAATAATAATACAAAATAAAGATTTACTTCGTGGTTTCCCAGGAACGAGTGAGTCGGACAAGGGCCGTGTCAACACGCGATTCTGGACGTATAACTTTTATTCAGTCGCCGAAAATCCTTCGTGTCAAATGCCGGGACAAATTTGTTCACCACACGCGGGTGGTCAAACAGGCTGAAAACGGGCACTGCCCTCCGGAGGTTGGCACCGGTTGTTTGGGGGAGGAGGTAAATGCACGCGCTCTGCGGTGGTCATTGTCGGAATGTCTGCTGCCGGTCCGAGCCCTGGAATGGCACCGACGGCCGAGGCCCGGCCCGGTCGACGAGGACAGGTCGGCCAACCCTGCCACACAGAACCAACACACCCGTGTGGCGACGACCTGGCAACCCTGCGATTGGTACACCGCGCTCTACACTCCATCGGAGAGTTTTGAGTTGTAGCCCCGATGAAGACATCCGATGGCGATACGATACGAGTCGTCGGAAGGATCTACTCCCTCGTCTACTTTAGCGATGTCGCCAATTTTTAACCCCTTTGTCCATCGTGAGGTTCGACCGGTTCTTCGAACCTTTGGCGAAATCGACGAAGTTCGACTTCAGTCGGCAGGCAGGGGTTACAGACGATTGACACGTAAACGCTTTAGCTTCCTCTGGGAGCGACGCGTGTGGATGGCGGTTCTATATGTTGGCACGTGGAGTGACAGGACGTCCGCGGCAGCACTTTGGCCGCACGCGACAAGATCGGGTCAGTAAATGTGCAATCGTGTGTGTACCGAGACGAGCGCCGTCGGCAGCTTCAGAAACGCAGAGCGGGGGCCAGTTCCCACAGCCAATCATATTGCGGCATTGGACGTTAACAACGCCAAAGGTACCAATCACGAGGCGCGACCACGACAAGACCACGCCCTGTGCTTCTCAAGCCGCCAGCGATCACCAGCAGCGCGACTTATTGCAACGAGAACGGCCATTGGCCAACGTCGCTATACGGTCACGTGATCGCCACCGGCAGTCCACAGGGGCAAAGTGATACCTTGGTGATACCCTGCATGCGGGGATGGAGGACACGGTGTTCACGTGACACGGCGTCACGTGGCCGCCCTCCGGTCGTAACGCTTTTCGCGGATGGGAACGGGTTCGTGCGAGTGACCCTCGTACAAAAACGTACCGCGAGTTTCAAAATGTTTCGGCATCATCTCCGCGTGGTGTCGGTGTAAAACGCCTCACCGCGGACCACGATGGGCCACCCGACCGCGGCCATCGGCAACGACTCGATGGAGACAACCAAGCAGCTTCTAAAGCACATCGTCGCGACGCTTAACCAATCACGCACAGAAAAAACCGAAAAAGTGCAGAATCACGTTACATTTACTGTGCCTGATCGATTTAGCCGGTGATAAGGAATGCAGAAAAGAAATGCGCCATGACGATGCCCTTCGGTACGGCTCTGGGCATTGTGTGATTGGCTCCATCAGATCGAAGCGCTGATTGCAGTCGGGCCTAAATGTGAAATAGACTATAATGTTTGTAAAGACGTTGTTCGCGCTTCCAAGGGGCGACATATTCCTCGAAGCGCCGGGGCAACGTGACGGTGGGGTTTTTGGGCAGCGAATGGCGGCGGACAGGAGTAATATGACCAGAAGGACGCCATTCTGTTCGTGCGTTGGGTTGGTTGTCGTTACTTGTATAACTGTACCGAGGGATTTTTGGATGATTGTCGTGACTCCGCGGTAGGAGCTACAACGAGGAGCTGGATTCGTTGGAGGCCATTTTGGTCATCGGTCAATCGGGCTTCGCAGTCGCAGGTCGAATGTTTCTCGCGTCGAGTAAGCTCAATGTCGTCTGTTCTGCCGGTTGGCAGCCCTGAAGTGCATAACTGCAGATTCCTCCCAGCGTTGCAAACCGGCGGAGTTACGCTTCAGCGTTGCCTACCGGCGCGGTTACGCTTCAGCGTTGCCAACCGGTGCGGGTACGCTTCAGCGTTGCCAACTGGCGCAGTTACGCTTTAGCGTTGCAGACTGGTGCGGGTACGCTTCAGGGTCACCAACCAGCGCTGGTACGCGTCAACGTGGCCGACTGGCGCAGTTACACTTCAGAGTTGCCAATCGATGCAGTTACCCTTCAGTGATGCCTGTCGCGCCAGCGGCGCGACAGGCATCGTTGAAGGCAACACTCAAGGAGCTAGCGCTACAATGATGGTACCCAAAGCTAACACCTAGATTCGGGTGTAGACTGGAGCGGTCACAGGTCTGGCCGGGAAGTGAGAGCACTATACGTTCACGACAAGACCACCCTCCGTATCCAACTCGTTGCCAGAGTTCTGGCCTTGCCCCAGCGATGCCGCGTCACGGACTGCAAGATCTATCCCAAGCCTCACTAAAGCGCCTTCTAGCACCAAAAGTTCTCGCCCGAAACAGGAGGTAGGTTTAGTTCTGGACAGGTAACTGCGGTCGTGGCAGTAACATCTAAAACTAAGCTACAGTAGAAAGTAAATGCAGACGGCGAGTATTCCTGCCAGTAAAGGGAAAGAATTTGCACCGCAACAGTCCCCACACCGAAGGGAATCGTAAGTCGACAGGGTTGCCAACGAGCCGCCTTTCCTTCTTTCCGTCGGCCACTGCGGACAGAGTCGGCCGACCGTCGTACCTTCGGGGACTATGGCAACGGGAACGCGTCTACTCCTGGATGAACCGGAATGTTTCCAACATGGCGACAAACTACGCCCCAAAAGCCGCCGCGTAATGCTACGGATTGTCGCGATTCTTGCGGTCGGTTGTAGAAGCGTAGAAGAAGAGAGTGCGAGGGCGTCGCAGCGTCACAACCAGGGATGTCGCGAACTTGGTCGAATCTCGGGATTCGACCAAGTTCGGTCCAGGGTCGGCGAACCCTGGACCCTTTGTCAAAACTTTCCGAAGTTCGACTCCCGAACAGTGTTGTCCGACTGTGTCGGCGAACGTTCGACCTTCTGTCAAAACTCTGCAGTTCGACTCTTTGAACAGTATTGTCCGACTTCTACAGACACACACGAAAATATTCAAATTTTTGAAACAAAATATTGCGTAGGGTAGTTTCTTTTAAAATTGAGAGAATAATCACCAATGTTTACATAACACGAAAATAAACGTGCATTAAAGATTTCGTCAGTAAGTGAACGCGAAACAACATACACGATAAACATTGTACTCCTCCTCCGCCAGGCGCCGACAATTCATTTTGAATGTCCGCGCATGCAAACAACGGTCAACTTTAATCGAACTTGGCGTTAAAGAGTTTGCAAAGGTGAAACAGAGTCGAACCCGCACCTCGGCAGGTTCGCGACATCCCTGGTCACAACCGGTAACTCCTGGAGCGCGTCCAATTACTACACTCGTCGTCACATAAAAAAAAAGCTAAAAAAGTAAAAGAAAATTAAGTTTCGCGCATTATTCTTGCGCCGTACAAAGTAGTTCTTACAAGATTTGGTTGTCGGGGGAATACACTTTGCTTTTGGCGTTTGAACCGTGTACGTCTCGATAAAATAACGGCAAGCTAATCTGAAATTCCCCCACAAACATCTTAATTCACTAGGATTAAAGGAGTAAATCAGTAATGCTCCGCGAGGAGCCGGACTCCTTTAACTAGGGTTCGTGGATGAACACGAGTATAGCCGTCCGCAGAGCGAGCCCCAGGAGTACGGGCGTCTGCCGCGTCCACCTCCACTGCTGTTCCACCACCAGGATCGCGTCGGACACCGGCATTCCCCGGTTGCGACACATTATTCAGCAACAAAGACGCGGTGTGAACCCATACCACCAAGAAGACAAGGCCTTTCCTCGTCTATCCTCATCGCCCAACTCGCGTCCGCGTCGCCGTCAGCGCGTCTCACGAGGAGTGCGACGCTAGCAGACAGCAACGTCAGGATGCACGCGTCTGCCGCTTCGTCGAGCTTCAACGTCCTCGAAGCACTGCGCCGGCCTTGTCGTCTATACGTGGTATCGGATGAGGCCGGGTGCGAGCCGCGTATCGGGCGAACACACCAATCGGAGAGACGCGTTCCGGACGCCACACCAGGAGGGGGACAATGTTTGCAGAGGACCCGGGCCGTCACTGCTGGGAGGGACCCCCGACGTCCAGCAGGGGCCCCAGCAGGAGGTGCTCCCCGTCGCCCTCCTGCAGCACGACGGTGCCTCCGGTCGGCTCGTTGAGCATTTGCGCGACCGTGCTGCCCGGCGTGGTCGTGGTCGTGCTGGTAGGGCGCTCGCTGCAGCAGGCGCCCGCGGCCAGGAGGCGACGCTTGCGGCGACGTCGCTTGCGACCGCTGCAGTCAGACGATCGCCGACTGCCCTCGTCCTCGTCGGTGCCCTGCGCATTGGGGACCGAGATGAGGCCTCAGTGACGGGACAAAGCGGCGGTAGAGTGAGACCCTTTGAAAAAATGAAAGTCGTTTACGAATCTCTGTAATGCGGAATTAGAGCGCAGCTGTTGAGGAGGACGGTGGGCGGGTAAACTAGCCCTTAACAGCTCCGCTGTAAAAGAAGATTTATTGGGATGGCATGTTTCTCCCTTTACACAAGCTTACTGCTATGACGCTCCATCTCATTACAGAGTGTACACCAACGGATCGAAACCGCCTCATACGGTCCGCAAATATCGGTTTTTCAACGTATCGCGCTGCTATTTACTACAGAGGTGCGGCTACGTGCTGGAAGTTTGGAGTGAAAATGACGGCGAACGAGCTTACCACGTTAAAAGGAGATAAAAAGGACAACCTCTTACGGGCTATCCCTCTTGCGGCTATTTTTACCACAGGGAGGGACACCCACATTCACCAGCAACACGGCCCAGGCTGGCAGTGCTGCACTGGCTAGATTTCTAATCTACAACGGAGATACAGACGTCCACTGGGTGCTTCATGCTGTCTAAACATACACACGATTTATTTCTGGCAGCGTAAACAACGTCCAAAAGCCCAACACCAGCCATGTGAAAGCTATAACAGAATCTGCGTAACAAAGAACGGCGTCACAGTTGATGCGCTTGACTATGGTAACCGCCAAGTAATACAAAAATATAAGTTATACAAGCTCGATCATGCTGACAGAGGCTGGTACGCACAGAATGTGTGACAAGCCTTCCAGGAAAGAAGAGACGGGTATGTAAACGGCAGCGCCTAACGAAGATTCGCTCTCGTTTCTGATCACACGTCGCGAGATGGCGCAGCATGTCAGGAAAGGCCGCGGGGCGCGAGCCCTGCGAACGAATGCGCCTTTGCATGCTCCGATCCCCGACCCTGGATAGCTCAGTCGGCAAAGCACTTGGTCATAGCCTCCGAGATTTTTCGAGCGCCGGCTGCGCGCTTCTGGCCATTGCAGTCGCCGGTAGGACGCATTGCAGGGCGCTTAAACCAAACCACACACGTAGAAACGGCCACGAATTATCATCATCACCATTGTCGTCGGTCTACGCAGCTTAATTAGCCACCATAGCTTAATAGCAGCGCGAAATTGCTCCCCGCTTCTCGTCGCAACACACAAACCTTTGGCGAGGAAGAAGTTGATCGAAATTTGAAGGTTCATCTTTTCAAAACGCGAAAGGAATAGAAAAAAATAAAAATGTCCGTGCACGTGAGTGAAGTTTAGGAAGCTGCTCTCATGCATGACGACAGAAATATTTCTTGTCCTGTCCCGCCGGCCCAGACAGCATCCGCAGGGGACAAATATAGATGCGCACTAAATCTTGCATTCTGAGGTATCATTAGGCGAAGCAGCGCGAAGACCGGAGCAGCGAATAAAAATTACGAGTCAAGAGAGATCGACTTAGCTGTCTCTATTTACTCTGAGGATGATAAGAATGAAAATGCAGGCTTCATGCCGCGGGCTCACATTTGACAGCGTACTTTGAGGCGATTCTGTTTCCGTTTCTGATTTAGTTATAAGTGCCGCATACAGAGATCTAGAGAACTGGCTCGGCTCGCTCTTTCTGCTGGGCAACCGAGCGTTTGGACAGGCCAGAGCAGAGCGTGCGAAAAATCTATAGGAGGCCATGACTTGGTTCACAATTTCGAGGCTGTGAATCCTGCCGGGGAACTGAAGTCTTTTCATATGGTTCCCTATGGGCGTAACGCTTCTCGGTGCCGTCACAGCCGGTCGTTACAAATCTCCATGCAAATAGGCTGATAAAACACATTCGGTGTTAAAAGCTAGTACCAGCATTTGCTGGTGTTGACGAACGGCCGCCATTTCCGTACCGACTGGTCAGTGAAGTTTGGCTGGGCAGGTAGCGCCATCTTATGTGGAATTTTCGCGACTCTTAGATTTTGCCCGCGGCCGCAATCACTGGACCCGAGCTTGGACGTTTGAGAGCCCTGCCGAACTCTGACGCAGAGTTCGTGTCCAATCGTTTGGAGGCATGGCCTTCCCAAAGTTGCCCTTCTCGGCCACCAGTCGCGCTGACTAACAGCCCATCGATTTTTTTTTTAATTATTATTTTTCGTTTTTAATTTTTAGGCCGGAAGGTGCGCGCAGCAGATCGCAAGAGGCACCACTGCCACACGGATCGCAACTTTCGGTAGTGGAGAATTTGAAATGAATGATCGTATTTAGCAGCGATATGGAATTCTTCACCATGCTCCACTAATTTCAAGTTTTGAAATATATTGTTAAAGGCTTAAACATTGCCGGGTGTTCTTTTTGAAGGTGGGTTTAGTTAATTGTTGAAATTAAAAGTTGCGGCATAGCGAACAGAACAAGAGCACGAAAAGACAAGAACAGAGAGAAGGAACACGCACAACACACAAGCACTGACTCGCAACTGAATTTATACACAAAAAGAAGAAAACGCGACGAAAGTCATGCAGTGCCAGAGCGTGTCATACAGGTCACACCGCCATTTAACTACGATGTCTTTGCCCCATACAAACTTGCCCAGCTTACAACAGTTCCGTAAACGTTGTGGGTAGATGGCGCGAGCAGCCACCCGATGAAAAGCGTTCAGCCGTATCCATCCATCCGTGCATCCGAGGTGCCTGCTGTGCACCGCTCTAAAGCTATATACAGCATTTCAAGTTTTCCTCTTCCACGTCACGAACAGAGCGTCCGGATTCCGACCGCTGTGCGATGACCTGACGGGCCGCACATTTTCATCAAACTTGTATCGCAGTACGTGGAGTCCGTCTCCGTAAATAAATGAAAAGCTCTCGGAAATTTCAACGACGGGCCGAAACGCAGACGGCTGCAAGCACGTTCACTATTCAGTAGTACCACAACCCTTTTGTAACGGTGTCGCCGTGGCTCTCAACAGATAGCACCACGTGTCACCTCAATTCTCTGTCTGTCTGTCTGTGTGTCTCTCTCTCTCTCTCCCTTTTTATTAGGCATGAACTGAAGCTGGGGAAAGGCTGCAGCGGTCCGTTGAAATTATTAAAGCGGTGAACCTAACGCGGAAATAACCCATACAAAGATGAACGCCCTGTTTCCCTTCATATTGTGTCCCACACCGCACACTTCTCTTTTTAATGATTCATCAGCGGCCTTCCTAACTCAATTTCCTCTAACGACGCGTTTTAGCAGACGACCGCGTAATCGGAGCTTCCAACGGTCTACATCTAATCCCCTTTCCTCCGTTTCACATTTCAGCCGTCGGGCCGCGCGACTTTTTGTTGCACACTTGGATGGGCGGAAGCTCCCCGCTTCTCTTTTCCGCGTCTATTCCGCTAGGTGGCGCCGCGTCCTTATAAAGTTGCGAACACTGTATACCGCGGAGTTCACTTCCCCTGACGACGTAGGCACTAATTCAAGAAGAGCGAGTCCATGTTTCTCATTAGTGTATAGAAGGCCTGTAATGTTATTGAATGAATTAATGATTGCTTTATTCGATCATGTTTTCGTCTCCCGGTAGATTACCAGGTCGTGGACTAACGTTATTAAATAAATCCGGTTACCGCAAAACAAATCCAATTCTTCGTTCTACGGATGTCAGTCGACGAAACCGCCCAAGAAGTTTCGAGCTCTGAAGCTGAGGGAGGAAATGCTGAGCGAGAAGCAGACGATGTTGTTGTTCGATTGGAGGGAGTTCAGGGAAAGCTCCTCCCAGAGCGAACGCTGGACATGAGGAGATTCCCACGTTCGCTCAGCAAAAGGGAAAGAGCTTCCCGCGAACTGTCAACCCGAGTCCAACGTCTATCCGCTCTCCGCCTACATAAATATATCGGCGTCATTATAAATTAAGTTTCCATATGACGCGGAATAGCCAAATTAACTTCCCCGGCGCATATAAAAATCCTGGGCTGCGTAGTATGGTCGGCGGAGTTCGCGACGCAGGTGTTTGCCAGCCGCGGCCAACTCCCTTCGAAGAAGTGGCTCCCGGTGCCACGCTTCACTTTTTCAAAGTCGTATCAGAGTGTGCTTGGGTAAGAAATGCGATTCTGCATTAATACGAGAAAATGTCGCGGAGATCTAAAGTGTTTCAGGGCGACCCGATGGATGGCGACCCTGTGTTCTATCGCCTTTGCGGACGACATCCTTGAGGCGTTACATCAGCTTTTATCCATCTGTCCAGAGGAGGCCGATGCGCGTGGCCTTCACTTTAAAGGGACACTCAAGTGGTTTTTGAGTTCGTGTTTTGATGATGACAGCTGAATTTAGACGCCCCAAGTATCCCTAAAAACCAAATAGTATAGTCATACGGTGATTATTTCTTTAATAAAATGTAATTGAAGGCCGCCAAACCTCGGATCCATCCGAAAACGAAACCACTCTCATTGGTCCTCGCACGCTTATCAAAAGTATCTCGGGCCAATGGCGTTGGACGACGTTCCGTCGCGCAGTGATCCCGAGGTAGCCGCATCGGCCGAACCTCTTTGTCATTCGAGCTTCGATCATGGCGGCGTTCTCTACGCTCGAGGACCTGATGCCGTTGGAGGTTGAAATTCTTCGGCGGACAGCCGACCTGGGGATGATTTCCTATGACGCCACTCCGACGTGCGATGTGGACGATAGCAGCGCTTCGGAGTCCTGTTCGGGTTCCGAGGACGATGAAACGCAGACCTTTTCGGGCGTTCTTCGATTTTCGGTTGGGGCAAGTCGTAACCAAACCAACGTTTGACATCGCAGCGTTACCTCTGTTACGTGATGTCAAACGATGTCGCCACGTTGACTTTCGCCTCGGGAGGACGGGGGAAGGCTGGTTCAGACATGTGCAACGAGCGCGTACCTACGACTGCGTCCGTTGCAACCGGAGCGACCGGAACGACAGCTCTGCGCCGCGCGTACACACCTGAAATTACTACAAGCACAGCGGGTCGCCGTCAGCTGTTTCAGCGGCCCCTCTAAAAAGGGGACGCACTGCTACTCAATGCCGTAACAGAATAGAGACAGACAGTTTTCTATAGCCTAAAGCTTTATTATTGATTTTTCTTGATAGGCTTGCAGGGATACAGTGGATGAAAAAAAGAAAATAAAAAGATGCCGTACGCCGTCTTGGACGATCACGACTCTATACACGACATTGCAATAGTACAAATATCGCCACACGCATTTTCTACGATTATAAAAGACAATGTAATCTTAGCAGCGATATAGCAACGTAGAAATATGATTTCGTGATCAGATAGACGTTGCGAGCGTTCAGGATTGCTAACACTAATAACTTTTCTCCGGTGATGAAAACGCGTGAAACTTCGCGTCCTTTATACGGTACGCGCCAGTAATACCTTGAACTTGAGCACACGCATGAAATGCGCCAAATAAGAAATCCGGGCGATGTTCGAGGACACAAATGCTTAGAAAGCACCACTGTAGTCGAAGTAAACAAACACGACGGCACGGGCGTTTCTGCTGTCTTGAGAGTGCCGCCACGGCATCGCCGCACGAGTAGGTGGGTCTTCCCTTCTAGTACGTGCTGGGTTATCATAACGACACACGACGAAAATTCACAGTCAAGGATAGCGCTTTTACGCGGAACGATGAGCTTTCACCACGCCGTCCACGTCGATGATCAACACCGACGCCATGTGCGCGCAGATACGTGCGCTTCCGCGCATCCCGGGGGAACGGGAAATTCACCCCCGCGGAGGACGGCAAGGAGAAAACGTAGTCCCTTGTTTGTGAAACGATAATTGCAGTATCGCGTATTCTAAACTAGAACTATTTTACGTCTTGTGAAATTGTCATGCACAACATATTTAAATAAACTGAAAATTGTTTCTTTAGCGAAACTTTACAAAGGCCGCCAAAATTTTCAAACATACGATAATTTCATTGGTCCTCGCAAGTACAGGAAAGAGTCCGCACGTATTTTATTCCTGCGTGATTAATAGGCGGTTCTGCCTTTTAAAACTGAAGATACTCATTCACTGACACTTCCTTAACGCCATCGCACCAAAAAGTAGCTTCTCCAAAAACCGCTTGAGTCTCCCTTTAACAGCAAAAAGTCGGCGATCGTGCAACTGGCCGGGCCTGAAGAGGCCGAATCTGGGCGACAGTATGCTGAAGGGTAAGCGAGTCCCCTTGCAAGGTATAGTACCTGGGTATTATACTTACAAGTAAGCCAGAGTACCCTAGCTGAACACCACCTGCACCTCCGAAAGGCCGCCATGCGAAACATCAATGTCCTTCGGAAGGAAAACCCATGGAGCTGCAGTCGGTTCCTCGTTACAAGAGAACTCTGGAAAGCGGCCATGGTACCTGGAACGACCTTCGGCAACGCTGTAGTGTGCATTCTTGGGGACATGCGGGACACGCTGGAGCGCCGTCAGCGAGATGTCGGGAGGCAAGCTGCGGGGGCCGCGGAATGGCCGCAAACGAGGCTGTCCAATAGATCTTGGACGGTCATCGTTCGAAGCCAGAGAAGCAAGCAGTAAGATCCGGATACGACGGGCGGCTGCGATTCATGGACCGAAGACGGCGGGCCAAGAGACTGCGTATATATCTCTGACAGGAGTGCAGACCGAGTGTGAAGAAGCGACTGTACCAGCTGGAAAAGAAATATGGCGGGTAGCAGCCCGGCGGGGCCCTACGCTGTGAACAATCGCTGGCAAAAGCAGTCGGATTCCCTAACATCTGGGACAACGCAAGGTGGTGTGGTAACCGACACGGCAGGAGCTGGGGTGACATCTAGGCCCGGCGAGCGCGGCGAGCAGTGCAAAGACACAGCCGAAAGGTCTAAAAGGCGTCTGGAAGTTTGGTGGGGATGGACACAGAAACGATAAAAAAAAAAAGGTTTAGTTTTCTGTATTTCTTTTTTCTTGGCTAAGTTTTCGTGAATTTCAAATTGCCCGATTCAAAGGGAACAGCCTCAAAATCATTATCATCATCATCATTATCAGCAGCAGCCTCAGTAAGCAGTCATGCGCACTCACAACGCACACGGTTACACTCAAAGGCAAATGAAGAATACGCACCGAGAGACTGAGGAAAGGAGAAAACGAGAGCATGCCGGAAGTCAGAACGCCGAGCTTTGGTTCGAATGACTAAGTGGGTAAAGCTAGCTGCCTTGTCTCCACTGCACTCGTGGAACGCTTTAGAACGCGGAACGCCGGCGCCCGGCTTTTGACTCTTGCATTCGAACGCGTTCGACGAGTGCAGTGCAGACAAAGGCAGCTGGCAAGAGTCTACCCACTAACCATACCAACCAGCTTCTCGGCGCATACAAGGCGTGATCAGAAAATTTTGCAACTCGGCCATAAGCAAAAGCCTGACGAGTGATCTCTCCATACGCTTAAGTGAAACGGATTTGAAAAGTGTATTGTGGACGAAAACTGAACTAAACTATTCTATTCTAAAACACTTGGTTAGCTCATCTCTCTAGCCAAGCGTGATCGTAGCAACAAGCCTTCCGGTTGCTCCCTTGGTCAGCGTCAGCCAGTTAAACATGGCGTCCTTCCACGATTTGAAACGTACCGGAGCGAGACAAAGACTTCGTGCAAAAAAGGGAGTACCGCCAACGAAATTCACACTAGAATGGCGAGATGTGTATAGCGGTGAATGACCTTCGTGTGCTACAGTAACTCGTTAGTTCAACGATTTTAAACGCGGCCGTGTGGACGTCCAAGGCGACCCAGGTGAGGGCGGCACAGCCCTTCGATTGATTTTGGATCATTCAGTCCGAGCCGGAGCTTTATCACGAAGAATCGCCGAATTAAGGTGTCCGAAGTTGCCGCAGAATTGAACATTTCGTGTGGAAGTGCTCTCAGAATCGTCCGTGAGGTTTTGGCCTTTGGGTATGTCGAAGGTCTCGGCACGATGGTTGCCACGGAACCTCTCTATGCGCAAGATCGACACCACATTTTACATTCATCGAGGGAGCTTTTGAGTAGCTAAGAAAGCGACCCATGAGGCACTTCACGCCCGCCTTGTGACTGGGGATGAGACGTGGCTTTACCAGTGGGACTCGTAAACAAAACAAGAGTTTGTGCAGTATAAGTAAAAGTGTTCGGACTTCCCCCCTTCCCCGAAAAAGAACACAAAAAACGTTTCTCCGCAAAGTGAGTGAGGCCATCGTGGAAACACGACGAGGATTGGTCACGATCCACCTCCTGCACGACAACTCCCCGTCCACGAGTCTCGTGTTACCCAAGCTGTCATTCGAGAGTGTGCTTTCGAAAAGCTTGACCACTCACCCTACAGTCCCGATCTGGCCTGCTAGTGACTTTTTGATTCCCGAATCTGAAGAAGCACCAACGGAACAAGGCTCGATGACTTTAACGAACTGCCGATTTTTACAAAACAATAACGTAACAAAAAAAAATATATATTTTTGAAGGCGTTAGCCGTTTTTTAGAGAGACAGGAGAAGTGCATTAGTGTGAGAGGTTTATGCTGCATAAGAAACGTTTTGTAAGCCCTGGTAGTTTTCTTTATATGCGAGCCGCAAACTTGAGTGATCATCCCCCTACTTGCGTTTAAAATGTCTTTATGCCATTTATAACGATCAAACCAGCATTAAGACAAAATACACATATGAAAGGGCCCGTAGTTTGTTTCGCAGCACAACGATCATGAAAGAAAAGTGCAGAGTTGAACTGCCGCACTGATATTTGGCACCACTCTTGTTTCCCTTTTAATCATTCGCGAACGAAATCGTCTAGACCGTGAAAATGTAAATTCAACCATGTTCTTTTCATTTGTACAACACACTCATTAGATGTACTGTAATAAACATTTCGCTCTTATCTTTTTATGTGTATATTGGCTATCTATAATGTGTACTGGCTCCGTGCTACCCGTTCCCTACAATAATGCCCTCTGGACGATGTAGCGGTATCCGAATAAATAAATAAACGTGTAAACCAGCCTTGAGCTCGAAGCGCCGCAAATCTAGTGGCCTTGGCAAACACACGTAGTTGATTTGCCCCGCCAATCAGCCCCACGTGATAATCACCTATTCCTTGCACCCCCCCCCCAAAAAAAAGAAATCGAAACAACAAAACACGTTGTTCAATATATGGATTTTCTTACGACAGCTGTTCTTTCACTAAAAAAAAAAAAAAAGAGCAACTTTTTTTTCGTCTTTTTCTAATTCAAATACGTTTACTTAAAAAAAAAAAAATCTTTTGAGGGAAGAGCGTTACGGGCACAAACTGACAGCCCGTTTTCGAAGCCCCAACCTCCACCAAATAGCTAACCTAACTTCTTTTCTTTTTTTTTTATATTAAAGCAAAAATCGCTTTATAAGGAAGCTCTTGCGTCCAAACATTTGTGCACCCGTGGGAGGGCCATGTCGGCACAACATGAGGTCACGTAAGATGACGTCAAGTAACGTGACACTACGTCAGCGTAGTACGACGTAACCTAACGTAACACAAAGTCCCACATGAGGATGACGCTCTCAAGTGACGTCACGAAACACCGTGACGTCAATTCATGAGCAGCATTCGGTTACGCCCCAGGAGATTCCAGGGTGGTCGAAACTTCTCCTCGGTCCTTCGCTGTCCCGACCGTCCCGGATTTTGCGGGACCGTCCCTAGATTTTCGTACAGAGTCCCGAATCCCGGCGGTAGCCATTAGCCGCTCTGGCATGCAAGCCATGGTAATCCCATGGCGATTCTCGGTACTTGCGGGTCTGCCACTAGCGCTGACAAATAGCCTCCCGACGGAAAGTATCTGCTATGTTATTATCATCATCATTTTGTACACGCTGTATAAATATCCCCACAACCCATTTTTTTCATTTTGTGACAACCCAACGGTAACGTTACGGCAACGTTCGCCCGATGTTACTTCCGCCCTTCCCCCGTCCCGACTTTCTTCATTCAATAGTTGGTAACCCAACGACGCTGAGGCGTGCCAGATGCCCCTCGTGGGGGTTCGGCAAGTAAATCCCCCCAAATTTGACTTCCATAAACAATATATTCTGCTTCCACGACCCTCAAAACGACTCTTTAATGGCTTCGAAACGAATTTTAAGCGACTGGCCCTAAAATGCCGCATCCCATGCATTCGTATAGGACTTCAGACATAAAGGTCGCGCCCAATTTGTTTTTCCAAGACTCGCAGCGATAGTTGCGAAAAGCTTTACAAAAAATAAATAAATATTACTTAGGTTGGAGTGAACTCGAAAGGATTGAGTGGGGTCACCGGAGTGCTATTTCTGAAGCTCCGCACGTGGAAAACTTTGTAGAGGGCGCTGCGAGCCAAGTGGCTTGGATTTGCATAAACAAAGATAATTTTTAACACAAAATGTATTTTGTCGGCAGTCTTTCTTTATGGAAAATGCGTCGCGCTCGAACGCCACCCTCGACCGGCACACGGGTCAGGTCGCTAGAAAGCAATACAGTGACCCGCTATATTTGTTCTCATGCACATAGACGTCACGCGTCACGCCAATAAATAACGTGCCCGCGACCTGACGTGTCGACACAACGCCATGCGACATCACGACGACGCCTCGACGTCAACGTCGTCGTCGTCGATGACGCGTCACAGGACGTCTAACTGCGTCCTAACGTCATATCGCGTTGAAAACGACGTCGCTGTCAACGTTGACGTCGACGACGTCAAAGAGGACGCCGTCCTTGTCGTTAACGCGACGTCACAAAAACGCTTGGCGTCAGGTCGTCGACGTCGTTGTCGACATGATACAACTCGACGTCGCGACGACGTCCCGACAACTTCACGGCGTAAAAACTTCGTCGTGACGGCGGCCGACGTTGATGTTGGCGAAGGCGACGACGCCACGCGACGTCAAGGCGTCGTTGGGAAGCGTCGCGTAGAACGATCGACGTCACGCGACGTCAGGACGATGTTAACGTGACGTCGTGGCGACGTTTGACTTTGCGTGGAGCGTCGACGTCGGCTTCGACGACCACGTCGACGTCGTCCTCGACGCGACGTCGTCTTGGAGTCGCGCAACGTCGCCGTCGACGATGTCGTCGTGGCGTGATCGTAACGTCACGTCCTCGTGACGTCGCGTTTTGACGTAACCTCTGACGTCAACATCGCAAAAAAGATATAGCCCCTCAAAACTATATTGCCCATGACCTTGAGCTTTGTATCGATCCAGCGCTAACGCTCGAGAGTAACGGTCGAGCGTGGCGATGGAACCAAAGCATTTTCCTGGGAAATCGGCCGATAAAGCACATTCTGCGTTAGATACGTTGCATCAATCCTTTGTTCAGGTCGCAGGTTTTTAATTAGACTCGTTGCGTTGAAAGGTCTAATGTACCAGATATGTACCCTGAACGTGGGAACCTTATGTGCCGCAGCGACGCGAGGTTGTCAGGGTGACCAACACTTAAATTCCTCGCCTCGAAATGTAAGCCAAGAAGGTGCCAAGTCCTCTCCCACCATCGCCAACTCGCATCGAATGCATTATAGGAAATTGGTGTGTCACCTGGCGTATATTTTCCCGCTAAATTTAGCGGGGAAACTGGATCGGTGCCTTGGTCACAAGACGTAGAATTATCCCGTTAAATTTAGCGGCCCTAGCACTGAATCGGTGTATAGGTGACGTGATGTCGATTTCCCACTAAGTGTAGCGGGGAAACTGAATTGATGTTTCGGCCGCGATACGTGAATCTTTCCGCTAGATTTAGCGGGAAAGTGAGCTGACGTATCGGTCGTGTGTCGTCAATTTCCACAAGGTGTATATATCACGTGAGGTCACTTTCCCCGCTAAATTTAGCCGAAAATGCACTGACGGACGGACAAAATTTGGGGATTGCCAGGGGCTACCGTTAAAAAAACGTTTCATGCTTAAAGAAAAAAAAAAAGAAACAAGCAGGCGAGCTGGTAAATTAGACTTCACAAAAAAAAAAACGAGACCAAAAAATTAAAATAATGGAAAAGCACACACACACACACACACGCACACGCACACTGTCTCGTGTGTGCGTGATTCCCCGTTATTTTCTTTTTCTCAGTATCTTTTTTTATACTATGCAATAATTTACGGCGTTTTTTTGGTGTTGGTTTTAAACGCACGGGCACGACGAGTGATTCCGTCGGGGACTCAACTGCAGTAAGGGCCAGCGGGGACGTATTTGGGACGCTTAAAAACCAAGCTTACTCCGTGTTCTTCCTCTTCGGAGATGCCCGGCGGCGTCTGCCTTTTTTTTTTTTTTTTGTCCGTTGACGAGGCGATTGACTCGTCGAGCACTCGGCATTGTCCTAGCTCCAAATAAAGACCGGTACGTATAAAAGTCGAGTACCGGCCGATTCTCCCTTTACGTTCCCGACTACAATAACTAACACAACAAAGATTAAAAAAAAATAGCGAGTTTGAAAACACTAAGGAGTTGTAGTAGATCGTTTTCTCCTCCGCTACGGTATCCCCGAAGAAAACGCCGCAACTGCGCATGCGCGCCGCCAGCCTTCTCTGCATAGTTCAAAGTCTTGTGGCGGATTACGGGCGCTATTCGGGTGCTTAGCGGGCTGCGGAAACGGTCTACTACAATTCCCTATTGTTTTCTCGCATAGAAAGACGTAGGGTCACCAACATGGCGTCCGGCGAGACTTCGAATTTAAAGATACGTCACGTGAAGCCGTGCCCGCGAAACCAAAGCATGGTAAAAGGCGACCGTTGCGTGCCTATTTTTGCGCGTGCACCAAAGCAACGAGTAAAGAAGCGCGCGAAACAACGAAGACGGGAGAGAGATACACAGGACGAGTGCGTGAAGGCAACTTTCAACGAGGTGTCCGACATACCAACCTGTCTACCCAAAAAGACTCACCAACTTATGTTTGGTGCAGCGAAGAACGTAATTAGTATATTCGAGTTTTTACCCTCAATGTTGTTTCTCCCGCCACTGGGCTAATATCGCATAATTTCTGACTAGAATTTCATAAAGATGTTTAAAAAAAAGTGTAAAGCAGAAAGTGTAACGCACCTAACTTCCTCTCTAAATTAAGCGAGGAAACGCTTACCCGCTAAAACGCCACAAACATAAAAAACAACATTTCAACCTCACATTTTGTGCACCATCATCATAAACATGAAGCTGCCAAAGTTTTATTTTAATTTTTTAAATATATTTTTTAGCTATCGCTGTTGATAATCCGCGAATAAATTACTACTCTTATTGTTACCCTAACAATTAATTTGTGTTCGCAATCACGTGGTTTTTCTTCTGATCAGCACGTGTGTGTGTGTGTCTGTGTGTGTGTGATGTGTGTCTGTGTGTGTGTGTGTGCGCGTGCGTGCGTGCGTGCGTGTATGTGTGAGAAAGAGAAAGACAGAGCAGGGCCGGATTAAGGTACGGGCCAAAGGGGTGCAGCCCAGGGCCCCGATCATCGAGAAACCCTACGCTGTAAATCGTTAAAAAAAAAAAAAAGGAGAGAAAAATATTTTTGTTTTAATAAGATAAAGCAAACTATTTCGGAAAATATTCCCACCACATCTGAAAAAAGAGGCATGACAAAGATAAAAGCACAGCAAGCGAACCAGAAAAACACTTTGCGCGACGATTTCCTTTTCTAATTCTTGTTCAGTTGCTGTACACAAAGGCCCCATAAATTTGACGTGCGACCGGCCCTTCATATGCTACTTCTCCACGTTCTTTTTCAAAACGGCTTTGAAGAAAAGAAGTCGCAGAGGGGCCCCTCCGCCTTCTGGGATTTTCCTCCCTCTTTAGAGAATAAAAGAGAAACATCATATATGGTGTCACCCGCTGGCCTGGTGACTATTGTACCTCGTGTTTGCATTTACAGTGCGTGTAAAAGCGTGTTTTTAAAGCGCGGCCTTTGAATCCGGCGCTGCCCGGCGAAGGGAACAGAGCTGTTGTCTCTGCGAGTGTCTGAGTGAAGTTTTTCCTAATTGAAGATGAAGAAGACTTCAACTTCTTTTGTTTTTATGGAGCACTCTTTCACGCTTGTTTTAGGAGCGAGAGTGGGCTTTTAGCCAAATCCTTGTTCGCGCCGAAAGCATCCCGCATGGTTTTACTTTTCGAAGTATTCGTTGTTTCCATGTTGAACCTTTTAGGAAAGCTTGGGGACCTTTCAGCCACGTGGAGAATGTTCTCTCTATAACAATGAGTTTGAAGTGGCCCCGCCTATTGCAAGCCAGAAGAAATTCCTTCAGCCTTCGGGGCAAAGTTACATATAAAAGCATATTCTTTAAAATTCATTAAAAAAAAGTGGGAGAGGAAACTTTGCTGCAAACAACAAATGGAGGACATTCTTAGTTACTGGGCTTTATGGTTCTGCCTCTGAATGGCCGATTTTGTTAAACCAGAGAGGGAAAGTAGAATGTGGACATTCAAATCACTTATTCGCTTGCCGCAGTTCTAGTTGAGTGCTTTGGTTTGAGTAACAAAAACTGGCGGTTCGGACGAGGCCGGTTCTTCGGGTGGCACATTTCCTTTAAATTCGCAGTCCAAATGTCAGGTCACGAGCATGTTATTGGGGCGTCTAAGTGAAAAGCAGACTTTTAAGAAAGAAGTGAAAAAAAAAAAAAAAGCTACCGAAGTTGATTACATATGCAACCAGTTGTCCTAAGACATTGAAAGAAAACTCTGCCATCTGGGTCATCAAAAAGTACAACCACTGACTACCTATCAGGAAGACTGGCCTGATATGCTGGTCCGTCTGCTCTGTCCATTACCACTTACTACTACGTGTGAGCGCCTGCCCAGGAGGCCACCAAACAATCCGCCATCATGGCCGCGGAGAACCGTCTTCAAGGAGTCCTTCCATCAGCGTTTCTCATGCAGTTTTAGTAGACCGTGTTTCCCCCTCCGCTAAGCCCCTCCGCTACCCGGAACTCTACAGCCAAGGCCATCGGCGCGCAGGCGCAGTGGCGGTTTCTTCGCAGCGGAGGCTTAGCGGATGGGGAAACACGGTCTACTAAAACCCCTACTATATCCAGTCGACTGTACCGGAGCCGATTGCTGTTTATGAAAGTAGGGGTGTCTCAGAAACACTTACACCTCCTTTTACAGATTCTGACAAATGCCTCAAATTGTCTGCGTAATCCCTCGAGGTAGGAGCCATCCGCGTAGAAAGCGATCCGGCAAAGTGGCCTGTCGCAGTACCTGATAACTTTCCAACCCAGTGCACCGAGAAAGAAACGCAATACTTAGTTCTCAAATTGATCGCAATATTTTTTTCTATTTCTGAGAAAGAGGACACCTAAATTTTGCAAGAAAAGCCGCTAGCCAGTGTGTAGCTGTTCAAACAACACCGGATGGTTCAAAGCGTGTGTGTTTGTTTCATGCGCAAATCGTTCGAGGTTCAAAATAATGCGACTCACGGGCTTCGTGCTCTAAAACGGGAAACAAAAAAAAACAAAACAAAACACAAGAGTTTATGAAAAGAGTGTAGACTACAGAAATGCCGTTGTTGTGTGTCTAGCTAGTTCGGCACTTCTGACCCACAGCGCTTACTGTAAATCGAGTCCGGGATTCATTAGATTGCCGCGTTCCGTTCGCTTTAAGGCTGCGGTCCCACGGCAGCCATCTTGAACAAGGCGTTAGTTCAACCAATAGATGGCGACACGCACCCGTGGGGTGGCCGAAACATTGGTTCACGGTGGGATGGCTCGAGCACCATCACGTTCCCCTCGTGGCCTTGCTCGCGCCGCTGCCAGCTGTGCTCAGCTGGCTCAATAGCGTGGCCCAGCAAACGTATGTATGCGAGAATGTCAGGCTTTGTATAAATTGTTTTCTGATATAGGGAGATGCGGTTCGGCGGTTGTCACGGGCTTTCGCAATAAATCTTACCAAGAAGGAATCAATTGTTGATTGACGTGTCAATATTCTTTCAATGAAAACTTCTTCTGCAGGAATGCACGCTCAGTAGACTCAATCTTCCAAGACATCAGTGGAAACGGACGTCAAGTAAACTGCTTCGCAATTTACGGTAATTACCTCACCATTATAATGACGACCGAAAAGTGACATAACGAAATATTGTGTTTCACGGGATCCGCAAGATTTTGTAAAGGTTGTTACAATATTGTTCCCAGAAAACAAACGCCGTTGCAATATTTTCGGAAGTACCGACACATATAATGTTGTAAGTACAGCTTAGGAGGAGTATGATAAAAACCATCAGAATAAATAGGAAGACGTTTATTTGCAATGAAGACGCTATGAATGAACGGCGTTTAGCGACGGCAAGTTATGAGCTTATGGGAATTTATAAGTTCACGTGATTGCTAACTATGGACATGCGGACAATGACGACCTGTTTTGTCGAGAGATGGAGTAGCGGTGATGACCTGATATCGGACGACTCGTGGCAGACGAACAAGCAAGTTTCTTCTCAGCCAAATCTTGCTTCAAATAAAATAAACAAGCCCCCCCCCCAAAAAAAACAAAAACAACAACAACAACAACAACAACAACAACAACAAAAACGGCATCAGGCATTACATTAGTGCATCATACCATCCTGCAACTAACGGGCAAGCAGAACAGATGGTGTGCGAAACGAAGAAAGCCCTCTTGAAGCTTGCGGAAGAAGCAGTTCAGTGAATAATCGCCAGGTTCTTGTTCCAGCAGCACGTGACGGTCTCATCTTACACGGTAAAAACACCCGCCGTAGCAATGTTCGGCGGACGAAGAGCCACACTCCTCGATCTCATGATACTATGGCCATGAATTGAAGATCCCGAGATTCCCAGATCGGGAGTAATGGCAGATTATTCGGTCGGACAACTCGTCTACGTGAGGAATTTCAGCGGAAGTCGGGCCTTCCATGTAAAACTTGAGTAGAAAGGCTCTATGTTGGTTGACAAGAAGGTGTCATCCCCTTAAATACGTTGGATATCAATGCCCTTGAGTGTAAATATAACGAAATCACAAAGCTCTCTTTGTGTATTGTGTAAATGCCCTTGTATTTGGTAGTAGAGGCTATGGTGGTGATTTGGACCTTTCACACCAGGCTCCTTTTTCTTATTTTTAGCCTCATACTCCTTTGCGGTTTCAGTAGGCTTCAAGAATCTTTGGAACGGGAAACTTTACGTCAACGAGGCTATTTGTTCCAAGTAGTCAATCAGGGAATGCTGCTAAAAATCCGTCCTTCATATTAACGAATAAGCCGCACTTCTGCACATTGCAGTTTTCCTGTTCCACGTACAGTTGTAAAGCAGCATCCTCATTGATTCTACCATATTCTGTTGCGGGTGAAGAAAGGTCTTTGGGATACACGATACTTGAAACAAGTCTGGCACTGTACGTTGTGGTTCGACACCCACTAATATCGTCGTCCTTATAGAGCCTCATCATTTAATCATTACCTCGTCACCTCATATTGCTCTTCATCAACAGTAAGTACAATAGGCTGCCGCCATATTACAATCCAAGAATTGAAAAATTGAGTCGTTGAATCCTTCAATATGTTTATTATTTATATAATGTTATTACGTTACATTACCTCGAGACGATCGACGTCCATCGTCGATCTTCAAATACTTATATAAGGGGGGGGGGCGATCGGTGGCCGAGTGCATGTCTATACGCCTCGCAAGTGGGCTCATTTTCGTCTTCTGCGCATGAGAAAGGAAGTAGCGGTGACGTCAGAACGCCGAGCCCTGATTGGCTGATCGCGGTCCCCTATCTGAGCGTCGTCTGCTCCTTTGCAACGTCGTCTGCTCGCAACGTCGTCTGCTCGCAACGTCGTCTGCGTCTGTCTTACCTTTCCTGCGACTTTCGGAAGTGCAGGTCTTTACGAGCGAGCTCGACTTCGCCTTTCAGAGAAGGCAGACGAAATAACTCGAGCGGTTCGTTGTTTTTGTCGAACAACTAGCAGACGCGCATCAAGGAGGGAAGTCAAAGTACTCACTGGCGAGGTGTCCCGAGACGCCGAGGTTTGTTTGCTAAGAACCGAGAGTGAGCGTGTTAGTGTCCGCAAGTTCCCTCCCAAATACTTTTCCCCCCTTTCGTGTGCGGCAAGACTCGTCATTCTTTAACGGCGTCGGCGGGTTGGCGCAGTTAACGTCGTCTGCTTTACGTCTGCTAGTCAAAGCGATGGCTCCTTTACCTTTCCTGCGTCTGTCGGATATTCACCGCTTTTTCACCGGCGAGAGTCACCGTTGCCTCGGAAAACAAGGAGATGACAAGAGGAAGAGATTGACCTCTTAATCTAAAATTGAGGTCAGTGATCACAGTATAATACGGGAAGGGTTCACAAGGGTCGCGCGGGCACATTCCATTCAGCACGCCAGCCGGTCGTGGGCAGACGGTCACCGAGTCGGAGTGGCTGCTAGGCCTATCTGCCGAGTTCGCTTGGTCGGTGTCGGTGGAATCGTGGCCGTTGGAGCTTTTCCCGGGTGTTTGTGGATCCAGCGTTCTTGTTCGTCGTGGTCTGGTTCAAGTACTTTTACTTTTTTCTTGCTGCTTGAAGTCGGGACGCGAGAGAAGCGCACGTAGAAAAATAAACGTCCGTTGGTCGTCGCGACCGCGACGCTGTCGGCCATGCTGATTTGATCGTAACAAGTGCGTAGCTTCGGAGCTGTCGTAGGATTTTGTCGTAACCTGCGCAAAACTTACGAAAATTTCGGTTCGTGAATACGAATTTGTTTTTAAGTTTTGTCTTACGCATATTTTTGGCGTAAGATAGTTTCGTGAATCTGGCCTCTCCACTTGCAAAAAGTCGCAGGAAAGGTAAGACAGACGCAGACAACGTTGCGAGCAGACGACGTTGCAAAGGAGCAGACGACGCTCAGATAGGGGACCGCGATCAGCCAATCAGGGCTCGGCGTTCTGACGTCACCGCTACCCCCTGCGCGAGAAGCAGACGAACTTGCCCTCCGCATACTCTGTTTCACCTTATGATGTACCGCAGGAAAGCCTACAAGCGCGAGCTGCTTCCTCTGGGGTACATTAGAGCCACTCTATATGGCAGCGTAGCTGCCAGAGTAGCGACACGACGCAAAATTATCTAGATGCACGACGTCAGAAGCGCCTATAGTGATCTCCATTTTGGGCCTGGGAGGTTGCCATGGTAACCATACTGCTAGCGACACCGGGTGGCAACCTTTATCTAGTTGATATCTCCATTCGTTAATTGAATAGTGGTAAAAGACCTAAAAGGCGCTTTGCATGGTGGCACGGCACGGGCCTCTGGAGGAACGGTGCCTGTTTCTTCTGTGAAGTGAGACGATTTACAGCCCTGGGACTGTCGGGCGACGAGAGCTGCTAAGTATCGTAGGTGCACGGACAAGGCGAGTGGTTTTCCGCGCCGCCGGGATGGTGGCTCGCTTCGTGGGACGAACGTAACGTCACTGGTACTTTTCGGACTTCGCTCCTATGGAACAAAATCCGATTACGCCGGCCACGACAGGACGATTGCCTTTGGACATGACTGCTGCTCGACTGCCTCATAGTAAGAGAATGTATGCTTAGCACCATACTTCTTCAAGACCCAATCATTCATTCAAGATGAGATTATCTCACCGACTGGCGATGAGCGACGTCGACGACGTATCACCCTCGTTTTGTGCGATGAACTGTCGACGGGGTTAAACGAAGAAGGACAGCACGGCGGTCTACAGAGGATTGTTAACGCCATCAAAAAAAACGGACGCCGGACTTGTTCTTGCCGACAGGCCAAGTGGTCGTCCGGAAGTTTACCGGCATGCAAAAAGTCAATATTTTTATCTGGTGTAGCACGCATACCCGTGTCAAAGGGGCCATGAAATGATTTTTTAACTTCTGCTTCCTTAGCTTTAATCCTCAACTCAAAAGAAAACAGTGGAATCAAGCGGTCGTGACATGCTAGGGCACCGGTGCGATGACCCCAAGCTTCCACTGTGTTTTTTAAGCACACCATAGAACTTGGCATTCGCAAATGCACTCATGTGCACTCATTGCCCACGAACGCGAATTCAAATATTCGTCGACGAATTGATTGTTGACCAGCGCATACGTCCCAGTGAATCAGTTTTCGCGAAATGCGTGAGCTGGGGTCGGCTGACGTCATTTTGGCTTTTGTAAGCATTGCAAGGAGGATATTTAGAATTATACACACATGATGATAACATCATAGCACACGGACATTAACGAGCACAAAACGGGCCCAGCTACAGAAAATAAATATTACATTCGTAAAAATAATTTTTTTGTATCAATGCGGATTGTTGGGCTAGTTGGTACTGGGAATTTGACGACATGGTGGCGCTTGAAGACAAGGACAAAAAGGGGAGACTAGACAACACAGAGCGCTACTTCAACTGTTTATTTTTGGAAAAAGGGGGACATAAATGCACTCAAACTGCTTCACCTCAGCCAATCCCAGGCCTCACCGTCGCCCGCAAAAACGCCAACTCCTTGTCTAACAAGTCAATGGAGGCAACGCTGACACATTGTGCTCCAGACTGTTTTATCAAGTCAGCTTCTATTATTTCTCTGACTGTCTTATCTTTGTGTCTGGATAAAATCGTGCACGTGCTGAACAAGGGCTTGCAACCGCAATCGTAACAATGCACTGAAAGATGACCGTCACGGTGATTATTAACATTCAAATTGTGCTCTCGCAACCTATCATTTAGGCACCTGCCTGTTTGCCCGATGTACTTTTTACCGCATGACAACGGAATCTCGTACACGACTCCCTCTGCGCAACCGACAAACGGGTTTCTATGTTTCTTGCCACAGCACAAGGGGCCCCTGCGAAAGGGGTTCGTTAATCTGCACAACTTGGCTAGCTTCTCCGGAGCCGAGAAAACAACCTTCGTGTTCACTCGATCAGCTATTTTCTTAAGGTTGTGCGCAGTTTTGTGCATATAGGGGACAACCGCTATCTTTTGTTTCTCTTTGACTAACCCCGGAGAAGGGTTATCTTGGGCACTCAGCCCCCTGAAAACCCCTTCCGCGACCGATACCAGCACATGCTTGGGATAACCGGCTGATAACAGGCGCTCCGACTGCTTCCCCAGACTCGAACCTGTCACATGGATACACGATCTGCGAAGGGCGTTCAGAAAGCACAACTTCACAATCCCTCTTTTGACGAGTTTAGAATGGGATGACTTGTACGGCAACAGGGGCTTATTGGCCCTAGGCTGGTAGGTCCAACAAACATGATGATCGGACAGGGTTAGCTTGAGGTCTAGAAACTGAATGACGTTATCTATTGGAAGCTCATGCGTGAGCTGGAGGGGAAAGGGCGTCTCCAAAAGTGGTCAAGAGACAGTCTACGACCGATAAACCGGGACGTGTCGTGGTCAAGAAAGACTAAAAAATCATCTACAAGGAGTTGGCGTTTTTGCGGGCGACGGTGAGGCCTGGGATTGGCTGAGGTGAAGCAGTTTGAGTGTATTTATGTCCCCCCTTTTTCTAAAAATAAACAGTTGAAGTAGCGCTCTGTGTTGTCTAGTCTCCCTTTTTGTCCTTGTCTTCAAGCGCCACCATGTCGTCAAATTTTTTGTAACTTGTTAATTACAAAGACGAACACACCTCTGAGCATATAAGTTTAATAGTATGTGTTGATGCACTGTAGTAGAGCGCGTCATTTCATATACGTCATTTAAACAAACGCCAGCTTGTTACTTAAAAACAAACAAAAAAACACTGCGATCAAATGCAAGCTATTGCAACGAAAGCACGTTTATCAAAGTCTTCAGAACTGTCGATTCGTAAAATCGTCGATTAGTACAAAAGGTTAAAGATCGCAGGCGCTTCCTCGCTTAAAGTTGCTCTGATTATTCGGCGACCCACGGCTGAAACAACTCCCTCTAGGCCCTTACACACGACGTATACCTTTCGTTTCGATTCTCAGAAATTCCAACATTCAAAGGAAGCTAGAAAATTCGAAAATGTTATCCTAAAAGCTATATCGTAAAATCGTTGATTACTACAAAACGTAAAGATCGCAGGAGCTTCCTCGCTAAAAGTTTCTGTGATTACGCGGTTACCTGGGGCAGAAACAACTTCCCAAGGTCCAACATGCGACGCATACATTTTGCATCGATTGTCAGACATTTCAACGTTCAAACAAGGCTAGGCGTATGCGAAAATTGTATGCAAAAAGTCTTCTCGATCCTTGAACACATCCAGGAACCCGAGCACCGCTACGGCGATATCACTGATGCTGTCGCACAGGTGCTAGTATCCAGAGCGATCTTTACAGAAAAGGTATAAAGTCTCATTCTTTCAGATCTTCACGTTACACCTGTGTCAGAGAGCACGAAGAAGTCCAAAATCGTCGGCAAGAAGCGGCACATTACGACTACCGCGCACCGAGCAAACTCGTACCCACCAGCTCTGGGCGTTGCCATCTTACCGGTGACATCACGGCTCTTGCGAGGCCACGTGACGAGTAGTCACTCGGTTGCTAAGGAAACCGAGCCAGCTCAGCTCGTTGCTATGGTACCGCGTGTGACCAATCACGGTGAGAGGCGGCACAGGGAAAAGCGTGGCGCTACTCTGGCAGCTACGCTGCCATATAGAGTGGCTCTAGGGTACATCTCGGCGGCACAAGCTCTCGTGCATTAAGGGCAACTGCCAACGCTATGAGCTCGCGCTTCTAGCCTTCTCTGCGGTACAACATAAGGTGAAACGAAGTATAGCGCACACCAGCTCGCAGCACGTGGAGCGAAAGCTCGCGCTGCAGAACCCACCCCGCCCCTGCCCGTTTCGATCTGGAAGAGCATCATACCGGCGTGCGGTCGTGTATCACTACTGCATGGTGCACATTAAAGACCCCTGGTTTGCGGTTGTACCGCACCGGCTAAATTGCTCATCTACACCTGAGCCACCAGACGCCCACTAAGGCAGACTAACTTCCGGCTGTATAAACATACACACAACAATTTGCAATTAGAAGCACAATCACAAAGAACACAGCGTGCCGCCTCTTTTCTTTGGACCGTCTTTTTTTTTAACCAGCGCAAGCTCGCGCGTTCTCTCTTCTGAGAGGGTTAGAACTAACGTTGAATAGAACAGTCGCACATAAAACCCGCGTTTCTCCTACCCGGCCACTTCCTCCTCTCATTATGTGTAGGTGGTTAAAACTAAATAAGCTATAATAATGGTGTATTATTCATATTTAGTTTCAGTTTCAGTCAGGGGAAAGCAGGTTCGCGGGAAGTAGGGCCAATAAATGAGCTGCGCTTAGAGTATCGGCACTCTCTTCCCCGACAGTGTTGTGGGCGCCGCCATTTTGGTGCTTGTGCAGAGCAGGCGCAACTGCCGATCGTCATGATTCAAAATTGCGACTTCCTCAGCATTAGATTTGGTGTTAGGAAGCTCATGTAATATTGCTTTGCTTTGTCGCAAACTGTTTAAAGTGGAGGACGGAAAAGCGTTTCTTGTGATTTCAGATACAGCTTCAAATAACTGGCAACCATGATTTTAAGCCACAATATGGCCAAGTGTCGCTACTCTGAAGCGTAGCTTATTTAATGACACTATTCATGCCCTTGTTCAAGAAGCTTGTAATACCTGGAGGGGCCATGACGTGAGCCCCGTGGATTCCACAAGCCACTACCTTTTGACACCTGCCTCTTCCTCATTGTTCCCGCTAGTGCCAGTAAATTAGCTACGCTTCAGAGTAACGACACTTGGCCATATTGTGGCTTAAAATCATGGTTGCCAGTTATCCGAAGCTTTATCTAAAATCACAGGAAACGCTTTTCCGTCCTCCACGAATGTTTAAACAACCCGCGACAGAGCATAGCAATATTGCATCAGCTTCCTAGCACCGCATCTAATGCAGAGGAAGTCGCACTTTGGATCATGACGATCGGCAGTTGCGTTTGCTCTGCACAAGACCCAAAATGGCGGCGCCCAAAACAATTTTGGGGAACGGAGTGCCGATACTTTAAGCGCAGCTCATTTAGTGACTCTAGGCACGAAGTGAACTCGGGTGTATTCTTTCCCTCTTCGTCTTTATCGTTTATTGATTTCAATTATATCGAATAATGAACACTTTATATCACGCTACGCTTGTGTAATTATTTGTCTTAGATTTATTAACCTGACCCAGTACTTAAACCGTTCATTTATCGATAGTAAATCTTCAAATATATTTTCTAAATGTGAAGGTAAAACGACACGGAGATTGATGATGATACAGACGCCAACGCCGCCCTCGAAAATTTTTTGAACTTAGAAATCAGCGGTTTTGTCTGCCATCCGCCAGGTAGCGCAACAAAACAACCAAACAGTTTTTAATTGTTTTTAAAATTAGCTAAGCTCTACAACTATCAAGAAACCAAAGCAAGATCATTGGGAAAATCTAATACATCGCAATGTATATCTATTCCATACAATAAATATTATTAGATGCCAATAAATCTGTTTGGTGTCCAAAAAAGATGTGCGTCAAAAATAGGTAAGTTTGAAGGGCTCCCGGAGCGTTATGACTTTGAAAATAAAAAAAGCCACCGTCCACCTCTTGGGCAACTATTGTAGTTCTAAATGTTATAAAAGATTTTACCATAGTTTAATTATTTACTCAGCGGCATTTGAACTACCATGACTCGAAGCACACAAAAGTGCTACGTTTGATATAGACTATCTAAACAAAAAATTTTACACAACATTAAATTTTTTTCTGCATATTACCAATTATAAGCACTACATCTGTAGCTAATTGCATTGCCCTAGCTCTTGTCATTAAAAACATATTTGTGCCGAAAAATGTCAATTTTAAGGCAATGTTTGGAGAGCTGAAAAAGACAAAGTAGTGCAAATACCAAAAAAGTATATCGTTACACTCTGCTCCGACATCATCTTAATAAAACTGCTCTATTGGAACCGTGTTATCTTTAATGAATCGTTCATAAAACATGAACCAGCGGAGCAAGTGAGGGTCCGCGCTATCATATTCGCAACGCTACAAATGCGCATGAACAGTATAAACCAATACATACATAATATCAAATGAAAGAGGATTGCATTGCCTTTCGAATGACATCAATCCCACAAAACAGTATTTAAAAGGAAATGAGTAATGACCTGCCAAAAAGTACCTAAACTGCCACATTCAGTGGGACCGTGGCCATATTTCTGCCCTTTTCAGTGATAACATTCTCATTAATGTAACTCAAGAAGGCAAAAATGCAAAAATTTTAAATCAGCTTAGGCTTCCTAAAATGTACCATGTTAATCAGTGATATCATAATCATCGTTGTTGTGATCGCCATTATCGTCATCACCATCATCATTATCATGAGGGCCTCAAGTAAGTTTAGCCCAGAGCCCCGAAATTTCTTAATCCGGCTTTGATAGAGAGGGAGAGCATAAAAAAAAAAAGGAAATGGTAAATTTTTTTTCTTCGTTTGATGGTTTATTTTTAAGATGAAACTGCTTGATAGAAGCACCGATGCACTTTTTCGCTTCTTCCCAATGAGATAATAAATGTGCGACGTTTGTTTTGTTCTTTTTTTTTTTTTCGTGCACGTGATTTTGAGAATTTTTTACCTGCTTCATTTTCAACGCTGGATCTGGTCCCACAAACCTCTGCTGCGTTTGATCAGACCTGACAACCAACACGATATAAGTGCACTTCCTATTAAATGCTATCGCTATTAATAGTATTATCATTCCACCCTTCTCTTTGTGCTATACTTGTCTCTGTACTTGCACTTTGTCTCGGGTCATGCTGTATCGATCTTTCCGCTTCCGCTGGCGCCTACAGGTTTTGTCACACGAGCTAATTCTAGCTTTGGCTAACCCGACACCATCTCTGAAAAATAAACCACGTCATTATAATTAATGTTACTGCCGTATTATGTGGACCATAGTCCGCGGACTGCGCATGTTTAAACGTTCGAACATTGTGAAGGGGGGAATCTACAGGTGCAGACAATACAATTTTTTCTTCTCTAGATCATTACGACGAGACGTAAAACATTTTGTGAATGACAGAGTATCACGTGCGACAGGAGTTTCTTTGTGAGCTAAGAAAGAAGGCATTTTGCCAGGGTGTGCTTTGTACGAGAACTTTTGCATGTGGACAGTGCACCAGGTGCGGACTATAGTCCGTAAGATGCGGTATAAATGAATGCAGGTGGTACCTTGCTGACGGGGGCAGCGGAGGACCTCGGAAACAGGCTGTCCTCCTGCGGCAGGTCCTTGCGGGCCGAGCCGTGGGCGGCCGCGGCGGCGGCGCAAGTGAAGGCCTTGGCGAAGGACTTCTTGAAGTTGTCGCTGAGGAAGGCGTACAGGATGGGGTTGACGGCCGAGTTGGCGTACGACAGGAGCTGGCTGAGCAGGAAGACGGTGACCGTGAGGGCCGTGGTCTGCGACGGCCCCACGCAGCTGATGTACAGCTGGCCCGCCCAGTAGGGCAGCCAGCAGATCACGTACACGGTGATGACCGTGAGCACCAGGTAGGTGACCTTGCGGTGCTTGGCCCGGTGCCGGGACCGGGGCCCGACGCGGCTGAGCCGCAGGATGACCAGCACGTAGAAGAGCAGGATGAGCAGCAGCGGGATGGCGAAGCCCAGGTGAACGAGTAGAGCGTGAAGGCCGCCTGGCCGTTCATGGCCGGCGACTCGGGCCAGACGATGGTGCACGACTTGGGCCCGACGTCCACCACGCTGGCGTACATGTAGACGGGCACCATTAGCAGCGCGGACACGGTCCAGGCCGTCAGGCAGACGAACTTGGCGATGAAGGGCGTCCGGTAGCGCGGCGACGAGATCGGGTGGCAGACGGCCACGTACCGGTCCGCCGACATCACCGTCAGCAGCAGGCTGGACGTGAACTGGTTGATGGACGTGGTGGTCATGTACACCTTGCACATGGCCGCGCCGAAGGGCCAGTACTTGAACACCATGGTGGCGATAAAGAAGGGCAGTCCCACCAGGAACATCTCGTCGGCCAGGGCTAGATTGAAGATGTACATGTTGGTCACCGTCTGCATCTTGGAGAAGCGGAGCACCACGTACAGGACGAGCGAGTTGCCGCACAGGCCCACCAGGCACACGAGGCCGTACAGGAGCTTGGAGAACTCTACCACAAACTCGGGGTGACTGGTGAAGAAGGGCTGGTCGCCGTTGTCGGGCTTGCTGCAGTTGGTCGGGGACAGCAAGACGGCCAGCGGCGCCGCGGCGCCGCTGGCGTTGGCCGCCTGGCACAGGGTCTCGTTGGTCATGGCGCGGGCCACGCCCGAGGGATCGATCGCGTCGTGGCGGCAGCCATGGCTGCCGGCGCTCGTTGTTCCCGCCGCGGGCTCGAGCCGCGGTTCGGTCCGCGGTCCGGACGCTGGCCGACGGGACGGAGCGACCGAACCGGCCGGGCCGACGCTGCCCCGGTGTCCGGCGGCGTCGTCGTGCTGGTCGTGGTCGGCACTGGGTTCTCTCACCGGCGGTCCGGACTCCGAGCCGCCGCCAGGGCTCCGCGTCCGAGGCTCGAGACGACGGCGACGCACTGGGGTTCCCGCGCGCCGGTGCGCCGCGGCGCCATTTTCGGTCGCTCCGCGCACTCGCGGAGGCTTTGGACAAAAAAGCGCGGGAAAATGCGCCCGGTGCGCTCGCGTTGTCCGCACTCTACCGGAAGTCAGGAACTGTTCACTTTCGAACGGGTCACAATTTTATTTTCGCTCACAAAATAGCAAGTTGCTTGGTCGAAAAAGGTGACGATTGACGCTGTCTCCAAGTTTCGATTTCGGGACATACTATACACAGCAAACAGCAAGTTTCGTAACTAGGACTCATTCTTTTTTTCCTTTTTATTAGTTCTTAATTCTTCTTTCTTTAGTCCACGATTAAAAATTCTCCTCGTCGAGAACAAACACTACGACCACGTTTACCGTTTCTTCACAAACTCTAAATGTAAAAAACAAAAACTAGAAAAATACCAACAGATGCTTTAAACCTAAACAGAAAAAGAAAAAAGAAAATGGCGGCCGCCAGGGGCGAGAGTTCCGCTCACCTGACCTATAATGCTCCAATCACGTGGCCCTTTTCCCTTCCTGCCCCCGGCCCGGTGTTTGAAAGAGGAGGAAGACGAGGCAGATCGAGGGTCACGCGAGGGAGAGGTTGCAGCCCCAGGCCGATTTGGGGTTTCTTATTTTATTCTTTCTTCTTTCTTTCTTTGTTAGATTGTTGCTCCTATCCGCGTCCGGAGGCCATCATCATCCGCAGGACCCGTCGTCCCAGCCCCGGCGCCAGCGCTCGTCGACTCGGCTGCAGTCGAAGATGGGCTTGCCCAGCTTGGCGTTGACCAGGTTGTGCTGGGCGCACAGCCACTGCGCCAGCTCGGAGCGGCTCGACGTCTGCGGAGGGCTCGCTTCAAGGCTGCGTGCAAGAGCGGGCGGTTAACCTATGAAGGGACGGGGGTCGCACCAAGGAGCATTACTGATTTACTCCATTATGTGGTGAATTCAAATATACGTGGGGGTGAATGTGAAAATAGATTGCCGTCATTCTTCTTTTTTTCTTTGGGGGGGGGGGGGGGGCAACAAGCGTAGGTTTTAGATAATATAAAGCGAAAATATCTGTTAAAAAATGAGAATCATGCGATTGCATTTTAAAATTTCTGCAGCGAAGCCGAACTAGATATGAGCGAAATATATTTTGGAATCTTTTTAAGTGATTAAAACGGGGTAGCTCAATTATTTTTAAATATTCTGCTGAGATTGCTCTTCGTGTGATGCCAGAGTTTATATTATGTAATAGTTTTTTTTTCGTTGATTTTGCTGAAGATAACGAACACAAAACGAGACATGTCTACATCGGTGACAGGTTCGGAGTTCAGGGCGAAGGAAAGGAAGGCTGGGGAGGAGGAAGCAGGCGGAATGGTGAAGAGTGGGGGATGTTTCCTCATCCACAGCCTTCCTTTCCCTGGCCCTGAACTCTTAATCTGTCACCGACTGTAGCACTTTAAAACAAATGCTCTTGACCTTGTATGTATATATATATATATATATATATATATATATATATATATATATATATATATATATATATATATATATATATATATATATATATATATATATATATATATATATATATATATATATATATATATATATATATATATATATATATATATATATATGTAAGCTTGTATCGGCTAAACCTCTGTCATAGTTTACGTTTAAAATTATTCGAGAAGGATAGAGCAAACGGATTTCCAATAAAAATATAAAAGTTGACCAGAACGACTTTTTCTGGAGATTCAGACACACATTACGAACCAGGGCCCTTCGATGAAGAGAATATGCAGATCAGCTCATGAGGTTTATTAGCTTCTTCGTAACTAAGCAAACTCCATCAAAATAAATTTCGTTTCAAGTAAAATGTTTTTTTTTTTTTAAGTCGAGCATTGCGCAATTGTTTTTTACGGTACCGTACTGTGCCTTTAAGGCACAACACGCACACGCCGCTAGGAAATTCGAGACATGCCACATGCCTTCGGGTCCCAAACAAGCGCATCGAGTTTAAGCCCTGCGCCGCATGTACCTAGAACTGCATTGTTGCAGAGCAAGTACTAGTAAAACAAGACATGTGGCATGTCTCAAATTACCAGCGGTAAACTTCTTTTTCTTTTTTTTTTTGTAAAAGTAAAGAGTAAAACAAGGCATGTGCCATGTCTCGAATTACCAGCAGTCAACTTCAAAACATATTTCATTACTTCGATAAAATTAGCTTAGAGGTGCAGGCTAAAAGGCGGATGTACCGAATTAGCTATTCCGCATATTGCTCACCTCAAAACCCGACACAATAACTTTCCGCCGTCTGGATTATGGAACTGGAAATCTAATCAGAATTGTTACTGGAAACCTAAACTCCAGAATGCAGGAGAAAAGGAATCATTTCTGAAAACCCGAATTCCAGATAGTATCCAACAAGATTTCCAGTTCCACAATCCAGATAGCGAAAAGGTGTATATTGGGTTTCGGGGTAGGGTATGTTTTATAATGAGTGAAAAGAAACGCATAGTTTCAAAGCGAAACTCCAAAGCGCGAAGCTAGCGTAGGGGGAACGCGGATGATAATCGAATCCCAACCGTTAACTTTGTGCCTGCCGCACGAGCGGTAACTCTGGTGCGTCCCCGAGTTTTACCACCTGCTTCAAGTCGTTCTAAAATGGACCGATTTCGTGGTCTTCGATGACGCTCGGCAAGTTTCTCATTGAAACCATACGTTTATTTTCACTCATTAAAATATAATTAACGAATTTTAGTTCATTACTCAACAGATTGTGGCGGCTATACGCTCATATAATGTCCGCCAAACTCGACAAACACCTAGCGAAATCGACATTAAACTATAACTTTTTTTTAAATCTTGTTTCTATGAAGAAATATCTCCCGTTATATCAACTAGGTGCAAACTACTTCCAATTTTTCTTTGTGCTAAAACAAAAAAAAGTTTTTTTTTTTGCGGACGATACACAATGTGCGGGCTACAGTCCGGAAAATACGCTAACTAAATCCATGACGCAAAAAAAAAGAAGACGTTAACATGGTTTTGAGGTTACGCAGCCCAGGGAAGTGGTCAGCTCATAATGTACTGAGTATAATTGACTCCCAACAATAATTAATAAACGTTTTCTTTGTTGTTATTTTACTTACGAACGAGGGTATATTAAAAGGGTTCCCGAGTGACGAGGAAAAAAGATAAAATAAATCGGATTCGAGGTATATTTTATCTTTCGACACGATTCCCCGTCGAAGCTCGATTCCCACTCGGTCCAATGTTTCTCCGCGGACTTTCGATTTACTCCCGGAAGTGGCTTTCTTCGAGGTTTCCCAAAATAACCCTGGACAGGCTCGATCAGTCCTTCCTTCGACCCCCATCTCTTCCCCAGCCAGCAACCTTTTACGGGTTTAGGAAAAAAAGGACCGAGGGAGCCAAAATCGGGGCAAACACACCGAGAGCAACTAAAGCGGCCATCTCGTCCATCACACAAAACACACGGTGACCGCTGAAGACAAGATGGCGGAATGATCTGAGGACACACGTCTCAAGAATGTTCGACCCAAGTTTACTCCGTATACGTATATGTATGATGTCCGCAGACTTTCTTTTTATTTTTTTTTGCAATTAATGTCACAGGGTCGTCGTACAATCAAGAAACACGCGTCAGACGGCGCGTGCAGACTGTCCTTTTGTACGACGTATTAACGGCGTGACCGCGGTTTAAGGAAGAGGAGGAAACGGGAGAGCACGGGGACGTCAGGGTGCCGAGCTCTGATTGGACGGATTAGAGGGTAGAGGAAAAGGCCGGCTGCCGTCGTCTCTATATGCTATGCCCCATGTCTCCCTCCAATCGGAGCGAGCAAGAGCGTAGTCTGCTCCCCGCAGTGTCGCGCGTACGAACAGCGGGTAGAGACAACGGCGGCTAGCCTTTGCGCCTACCCACTAATCCGTCCAATCAGAGCTCGGCGCTCCCCCTCCTCTCCCCGGTGTGTAGTACAGTAGAATCTCGTTAGTTTACACCCACGGGGAAACAAAACTTTCTTTGAATAACGCAAAATTTGAATTACCCAGTGTTTCCTTCCTAGAAACATATAGCACGGTTTGTTCGTTCGAATTATCCGAGACTTTGAATTAGGAGAGTTTGAATTAACGAGACTTCGCCGTATGACTAAAGTATACCCATCGCCGCTCAACAAGAAGCCTTTTTCTCACGGTGTAATCACAAGGATAAAAACGGGCTTTGTTTTGTTTCGTTTTCCCCTTTCAGTTTCTCCTTCATTGTAACGGGGATGACAGTGTTGGCTTAGATGCATGCCGGAGGTTGCTTAACATGATGCTCGTCTGAACCAGATGAATCACTCGACAGTTCGACTCGACGTTCGCAATCGATTGATACGAAAGTCATCGATATAACGACATAAAAAAAACTTCGAGGGAAGAAAAAAAAAGCGATCGCATATCGGATATTTTAAAATCTCCTCTATCTAGCCTCATATATAATTTATTTACTGATTTATTTATTTACAAGTATCACAACCTTCCCTTATGGCGAATTCGCGTGGTTCTTTTCGCGCTCTCTCGAGCGCTCTTTTCAGAGACCTCTAAAAAACAATCTAACATACAAAGACAGTCAATGCATAAGACAACTTACAGATAATAAACACATTATAGTTGCTCAAGCAGATAAAGGAGGTGGGATATGTATAGTTAATACAGTTGATTACATTAGGGAAGCAGACAGACAACTGAATGATACTCAATATTATAGAAAGCTATAGATAGTAATCCCACACGTAATGTCAAAGAGACAATTAAGAATTAATGAAAACGTCTACTAGAAAATAAAAGAATAGACAAGGGTATTTTTAAATATCTCCTACAAGAAAATCCTAGACCCGGAGATTTTTATATGCTAATAAAAGTACACAAACCAAATCACCTAGGTAGACCCTTTATTTCTGGAATAGGTAAAAACACAGAACACATTTCAGTTTATTGACGCACAAATTAAAGGTATTGCAGCCAACGCCGCGTCATACGTGAAAGATTCTTTCCATCTTCTTAATTTAATTAATGTCACGCAAAAAGGTTTTATTTCAAACAAAAGTAAAGGGACGTAGTCTCGTTATACACAAATATACCACATGATGAAGGAATACAAACTGTTCTAGATAGCGTTGATGACACTGAACTAGCTGCGGGTAACAATGTTTTAAATATTTTCATGCATTTAACGCTGGAACTCAATAAGTTCACATTTATGAATAGCCACTTTTTTACAGATTCATGGCGCAGCGATGGGATCACGTTTTTCTCCGTCTTATGCAAACACTTGCAGGGCGGTTTTAGAAAAACGACCCCCAAACTCAACTCTACAAAAAAAAAAATCTTTTTTCTAAACGTTTTTTTATGATATTTTTATGATTTGGAATAGTAGAGAGGATAAAATCGAATTCATAAATATTGCAAACTGTTTCAACCCACATATTCAATTTACATACAAGTATTTTGACACAGAAATATACTTTCTGGATGTTAAACTAAGGATTGTAGAAAATAATTTAAAAACGACTTTATATAGACGTCAGTTCTTACAATATAAAAGTTGACATCTTATAAAAAAAAACAAAAAAAAACGTATACGTACAGTTAAATGCTAAGATTAAGACGTTTCTGTTCAGATGAGGAGGATTTCGGAGAAAAACCCAGAACACTAAAAAGTAAATAATTCAATATCGAAATGCCGTACTATTCCTCGGGTTGATAGTTCCATACAGAAACCACAGAGAGATAATGATAAACTACGACTCATTTTACCACATCAGTCACAGTTACCAAGAAATAATAATATCCATCCACGACACATGAATATTTCGCACATGGACAAAACTTTAAGAAAAATCATAGTTCCACAGCCGCCTGGTATCACTTTTAAACGACCACGTAATTTTGGGGATACGTTTAGACATTGTAGAGACTCCCTTGGATGTATACGTAGCACGGTACGCCATCGGTTGCGTAAGATGTAATAATACACGCTGAAATTTATGTCTAAATTTATCGCATGCTGACTCCATTCGTAGTACAGTAAACAACTTTAATTGTAAAATAAACGACACATTTAGCTGTAACTCAGAAAATGTCGTTTATGTGGTTCAATGTAAAAAAAAATGCATAATTCAGTATATAGGAGAAACAGTATATAGGAGAATACGATAGCGTATGATTCTACATCAAAGTCACCTTCGTAAACTTGTACCCGGACCAGTTTCTCGTCACTTTAATTCTAAGGAACATAATGGAGCTTCTCATTTTTGATTTTATCAAACTTCAAGGTGCCTTTAGAACCACAAGAGACCGGAAAAACAAGGAATAACAATTAATTCATAAATTTAATACTATAGGAACGAAGAGCCTGAACATTTCTAAAGGAACATTACCGTCTTTCTTCCTCGATATTCAATATAGATCTTCTAATCGGTGCCGCAGTGTTCTTTTTCTTTTTTCTTTCTTTGTTTTTGCTTGATTGTTTAATACGACACGAGCGAATACGAGTAACAAATTGATACCAGCAGTATAGTTGGCTTCACGCCAACCATATGTCCCAAAACTGGTTTTACTTAAAATAACTCCTTTATTTTTTTACTATTTAATAAGTTTTTTTTTTTTTAGTTCTATAGTAATAAGCCACTCAGCGAGATATTTATTTAGTAAATATTTTCACGTTATCAGCATATTTTCTTCGGACTTCTTTTCCTTCACATGACGATTATACACCGATGAAAGAGAACAAAGTAGTTCATTGAGGTTTTCAATGGACTGAGGAAGGACCTATCAGGCTCCCAAGCGTTTCCTGCCTAATCCTCGATCGCCACACAATACCTTTTCCTTTAAGGGCATATTTTGGTTTGAATTTTATATATATACTGTAAACGACTTCATTTTCGCGAGGACCTAGTTTTCGCGAATCTCGCGAAAAAATAGGTCCCGCGAACAATTCTGGTAAAATGTAAATACATTGGAATCCCTATTGAAATCCCACCACGTCGCGAAAATTAAAACCCGCGAATTATTAAAAAAAACTTCAGCTTTGACCTAAATCGCGAAATATTGAGCTTGCGAAAAATAAGTCGTTCGTTGACAGCACACACACAGACACACACACACACACACACACACACACACACACACACACACACACACACACACACACACACACACACATATATATATATATATATATATATATATATATATATATATATATATATATATATATATGCTTGATCTGCACGGGAGTCTTTGGCTCTTCCCGACCCTTCCCAATTATATTTCCTTCGTTCTATGGCTGCGTACTCAAACATAATTGAAAGGAATCCCCCAGACCCGAGAAAGGAACCAAACAACAGCGCTGCAACTATCTTCCCAATTAAAAACAAAAAAGAAATGAAACTTACAAGTTGTTCGATTTCCTACTTGAAGGACTGGTCCCTAGTTTCCCAGTTGAAGAACTGGTCGGAGGCTACTTCAGATGCGACCTGGGTTAACGCGGTCCACGGAGTCCGCCCGTCCTACTCCTTTTTCAAATCACACACACACACACGACAAAAGACGAAACAAAATACACAAAACGAGACATTTCGTGTTTCGACAGCCTAAGGGTCGGTGTCTGCCTTTGAAGTATGGCGACGCCGGTTAACGCAACAGACGAGAAATAGGACCGGAGGAGCGCGAGTGCAAGGCCCGGGCTACTTCAGCGCGCATCACGCAGCACTGATACATGTATACGACCGGACGCCGGTACGATGTCCGTCCGGATCGAAACGGGCTGTGGGGATTGAACTCGTACAAATCAAAGCCCCCAGCGCTCGGTTCCTGACGTCACGGCGGCTATAGTTCCGCGCGCGGAAAAGCGACCGAGTCGGTTGGGCATGGCTAGAGTGCCTTCATACACACGCGCGCTTTTGCTTGAGTGGTGACATCTCAGCCATTTTTACGCCCAATCGTTTTTTATGCATTTTGAATCACGCGCAATCTGGTGTCGATCAGCTAGAGCGCGTAGCTTTGGCTAATGCAGTGACGCCATTTTAACGCCCAAGTCACGCACCGAGTGCGCGAGAGCGGCACGCGCTGAACATTCAGTGCAACAATGGATGTCTTCACCCTGAGACAGACAGACATGTAGGCACCCTAGGCATGGCAGCGCCGGCGCGCCGCCTATAGGCAGCTTCGAATGGAAGTGATCGTACGACTATCATTTCCGCGTGCACGACGATGGGTCTAATTAATAGAGACGCGGTTTGTTTACACAAAAGTCCAAAGGAAAAGTATGACTTCTAGGCTTTGTGTATTAAATATAAAAAAATGAAAGAGCAAAAACAAAACAAAAAACTACAACAACAAGATAAATATTTTTTGAAGCGTCCTTGCAGCATATGGTTAATTGACCTTTACGACGCGAACAAAAAAAGAACCACAACAACACTGCTTTGAAATTTACAAATATTTTAATTTGAAATACCTTCGATCTAATAGTAGGTCTGCTCGATGACGAAGTGCCCCTTTAAGTGTTACGAAGATACCTATAAAAAAATAAACGTAAAAATAAAAGTAATCTAAGCATGTGAGTGAACTTGAGCCGTCGCCGAACACTAACCCAGCCTTCGTGTTCAATACGCGCTCAGAGTACGCGCTAAAACAATGACCAACTCGTATAAATAGTGCATCAGACACTATTCACGACTCCGGCCACCTATGGAGAAGTCGCCACGCCCGGGTAAATATGGCGGTCGAAAAGCAGATCGTGCCGTGCCGTGTGCCAACGCAACATTCGGTTTTCAACGGGCAAGCATTAGCTTCCTAATGGTTTGCCCCGATTTTCCGCTCCAGTACGTTCTAAACTTGCGGCGGAATGTCGGCATAAACTATAGCCTTTAGCGCGCTTCATGATGCTTGGCCTTCTTTGGGGAAGCGATGAGAATAATAGGGAGTTTTCGCAGATCGTTTTCGCTGTCCCGCAACGCCCTTCGCAACCCACTGCGATACCCGGAACTCTACAGTCAACGGCATTGTGGCGCGCAGGCGCAGTATAGAGGCTTCTTCGTTGCGGAGGGCTTAGCGGAGGGGAAACGCGATCTACGAAAACTCCCTAATGTGCTCGCCTGCCTTTTGCTGTTTTACACGTTTGAGCGCATCGAGCTTTTTGCGATTCAATTTTAGGTTGTGAGCAGCGTGGTCGTGCTCCGTTAATTGTGTGCTAAATTTTTTTAAACATTCCTGCAGATTGTGTTTATACTCTCGTGCATGTGGCCAAAACATTGGCCCAATATGCATATTTTGATTTCTATCGTATCGAGTGCTAAAACTCCACCGTGTATCGGCCCTTCCGGGCTAACAGTACCAATAAGCAAGCAAACAAACAAACAAATAAACAAACAAACAAAAGGACTACCTACTGTCCTTCTACCGCGCTCATGCACCTTGACAAACCTATAATGTCCGGTTCACGCGATTGAGAGGTCGCGTTCCGAGCGAACTAGACAACACGCTGCTGCGACGGTAACGACAGAGTCGCCGGGACAACTGCTCACCATGTCATATATCCTCCTCTATATATGCTCACAAGGCCCGGCAGTGCGACGACGGAGCCATACAGCGCCCGATCGCAGATTTGGGGCGTGAGGATCTGGTAGCACAGAGCACCAAAAAGCCATTTCTCGGGGAACCCCTTTAGGAACCCCTAGACGTCAGCGCACAGCTTTTGGAGCGGCGAGGACCCGAAACACACGTGTTCGCTCGGGAGAAGTGTGTTTCGGCGTCTCGCTGCAGCGGGGCGCCAGTCACGTGGCTCTCCTATCATCCGTTGTATGCCGGTCCACATTTTCCATTTCGGCGGCCACTTCTCGTGGCGATCTGCCAGGCTTTGTCAGTATATAGGAGGCTATGACACTACACAACGTGAGAAACAATGCAAGGCGCACGTAATTCCTCGGGCCATTATAAGCCATGGTTTTCCGTGCGGATTGCTGTCGTTTTCGTTGCTTTGGGCACAACCAACGCAACTTGCCTCTCTTCACTTCGGCCGCCTGTATCGCGTCAGTGGCCCTTTTACCTTTAAGTAAACCTCTAAGCTGAGACTGCAACCAAAGCTACAAGCGCGACAAGCCCACGCTCCCAGCTTTGAGACGTGCACCTTTCTAGCGCGAGCGCTCGTTCTGCGGAAGAACGTTTCAAAGGCCGAGACCTCGTGCTCTCGCGCCTGTGGCATCGGCTGCTGTCTCAGTCTGAAGAAAGCTGAAACACTTCTCGAAAACAACAACAACGACAGAGTTATACTTCATCTCACCTTAGCACGGACTAACTGCGAAGGCTGTGCAAGCGCGAGCGGCTAGCTTCGACTGCCTTGACTGGAGCACTCTCTGCACGAGCGCTCGTGCAGTCGCCGAGGCTTCATCCAAAGCAACTAGCTCGGGCTTTTGGCACGCGCGGCTAACAATAGTCCATGCTAAGGTGAGACGAAGTATAGAGGTGAATTCTGGCGTATTTTTATCCCGTGAATCTGAATATCATTGTTTGTTTTCATCGAAGTCGTAACTTGGCGCGAGAGAACGTGAAAAACATGCGACCAGTCGTTACGTCATTATAAAACGATCTTTCGGCTGACCAGGCGCGTGCCGCACGCGTGAACAGCGCGTGCACTTGCAAACTTGCCCCTCACACCAATCGTGACATCTTTTTCTTTTATTTTTACTTTTTTAAAATTAGCGAGTGCGCGTGCATAGCTTTGACAGGCGCTGCATGAAGATGCGCGCGAGCGAGATTCCGAAAACTCCTTTTACGATGTCCGAATGTTATTCCGCAACCCCATGCCCAACATTGAAAAAAAAAAAAAAAAAGATCGATATTTGTATTTTAGGAGGTTAAATTGAAGATAATTTAAGTGTTTTCACTCGTATACAGAACCGCTTCAGTTTCACTTTAACAGGTCTTTTTATCGGTTTCCAAATTTGAAATTTGAGCATAGTAGTCGAGCAACATTGTTCACAAAGTCAAATTTTATTTATTTTTTTCACGAAAATTTGAAGATTCGGCGAGCCGGTGGAACTTGAAGTTCGACAAACGTTCGCGATAGCCGTACCTGTGACTATCACGACTAAACACCGCCAAATTAAAAAAAAAAGGAAAAAAAAAAAAGGCAGGCACAAAGTACGACACAGCGCGGCCCCGCTTATCGCCCGACAGATGGTTGGAGGAACTCTGCGGCGGTTAAACAATCTCCCCGCGATAAGCCTTCAACAAAGATAACCCAACGAGGTTCGCTCGGTTAACCACGGAGCCCCTACATATTTACGTAGTGCACGTTCGGAGTACCGGCACTCGATGCAATTTCCTCGCGGGTGCACCGTCGTTTCGGTGCTCGGTGCAGAGAGCCAGCGCTATGGTATATAAGACTCGGGGTCGCACCGCCAATACGTTGCACCATAGCCTCCTCTATACTCACAAAGCCTGGCAGTTCGACGACGGAGCCATAGGGTGCCCGGTCGCAAATTTGGAGCGCGAGCATCTGGTAGCACAGAGCATCAAAGAGCCATTTCTCATGAACCTGGACGTCAGCGCACAGCTTTTGCAACGGCGAGGACCCGCAACACGCTTGTTCGCTCGGGAGAAGTGTGTTTCGGCGTCTTGCCGCAGCGGGGCGCCAGTCACGTGGCTCTCCTCTCATCCGTTGTCTGCCGCTCCACCTTTCCCATTTAGGCGGCAGCTTCTCGTGGCGATCTGCCAGGCTTTGTCAGTATAAAGGAGGCTATGGTGGTGCAAATACTAACTGCGCAGACATGATCGAAGCAATCCCATGTACGAAGCCATGATGCTTCCAAGGTGATTTGAGGCAGACCCATTCGTCATCCTGAGTGCAGAGAACAGGCGTGGTTTACAGCGATTGCCGTCACGGGCTCTTCCCACCAACCGGAAATGACGTCCGTCGTTGGCGTTGTATAGTTGTCGTTGTCGACGGTAGTATAGTAGTTGGCGTACGGTGAGGCGTCCGTCGTCGACGTTACCAAACCCTCGAAAGAGATCGGCCGCCACCCGCGCGGTAATCGAACCATATGCGGAAAGCAAAAGGGTGCTCTTACACACCCTTTTTGTCCCATATAATACACCCCAAAAATTATTTTTGACGTACAGCGCACTTCCGTCGAACTGAAGTCCCTAACTTTTACAAAATGCTTAATAATAACGCAAAAAAAAGTATATATATATATTTTTTTTTAGTTAGTAACACGTTTTTTTTTAACGTGTTTTCATAAGTTGTATTACTCGGCTATCAAGCCGCTCGTGAAAGTCGGTACCTTCGGTTCGATGCCTGCGCGGTGTATAACCTCGAACTGAAGTTTTGGGAGTGTATTATATGGGACAAGGAGTGTGAGATTACACCATTTTTTCTTTCTTGCGAGATACAGAGCTACCACGAGCAAGCCGTCGTCGCCCTTGGAGGCACACAATTTACCAACTTCGTCTGATGTGCCACGGAGGTCGATGGGTTCAGCACAGACCCGTACCCATGTAGATGGCTACTTGGATAACGAGTACACCACCTTTTCACACGTGCCTCTCTGTGATTTATGAATGGTGATATCACTTGCCTGCACAACGGGTAGCTGGCATCTCCCCTCCTCCTCCTTTCCTCCTCCCTCATCTCCGGCTCCCCTCCTCATCCTCCCTCTTCCTCCCTCTTCTCCTCCTTGCTCCTCCTCCCTCTCCCACGAGTTGCATCACGGGAAACGTCCCATAATGCTCCCGCGCGGTTACGCCGACGGCGACGCCGCTCAAGTCGGCAAAAAACGCCTAAAAATGGCGCTCTAAAAAAAAAAAAGAAAAAGATGAGAGCGAATGCGAGTGTCGCTGTCGTCGCGGCATCCCAAAGCCTGGCTGCCGAACCTTCCGTGGCTTGCCAAGCTCGAGAGCGACGTGCGGCAGAAAAGCTATCAGAGAGTTTTAGTAGATCGCTTGGGCTCTCCCACTACGCTAAGAGCGACGAAGCTATACTGCGCGTGAGCGGGCTGCTACAGCGGAAACATTGCAAAAGCTAGCGGAGCGCGCTTATATCTGACAAAAATGGCGACGAGCGGAGAGCGGCGTGCCACGCGGATACGGGTAAGTCGTCCGCTTGCTGCGCAGGAGTTGCGGTGATGTCAGAACGACGCTCAAACTCTTATTAACTGATTGAAAAAAAAATATATATATATATAGTGGGTAGACTTTAAAGCATCTAGCATTGATATCTAACCACTATATTTGTTTTCAGTCGGCCAATCAGAGCTCGGCGTCGGTCTGACGTCACGGCAACTCCCACGCAGAAGCAGACGACTTGCTCTCCGCATAAAACCACTAAAAAAAAAAAAAAGAAAGAAGCAAAGATTAGCACTTTACCTGATAGAGGAAGAATATTCTATTAAAAAAAAACGAAGTTAATAAAGAAAACATAATTGTAAAGAATTACTTTAGAAATTTTTGTATTACGCGACTGTGACTGTGACTTAAAAAGGGCCGCTAGTGGCGTTCCGTTAGCCCTCGTAACGGTCTAATCTGTTTTGGGTTGCGAACGTTCTACTAAAACTTGAAAAGGGTGGGATCCGCTAGGCTACATAGAGCGGTGGTCGTAGCGGACTGCGGATAGCGTAGCGGAGGTCACTGAACAGTCTACTAAAACGCTCTATCACCGCCATTTTTTTTAGAAGGCGTTTTATCACATAAGTTAGAGATGCGTTCACAACACCATAAACAAAAACAAAACAAAAAGTAAAAAAATAGGAGAAAGAAAGAAGACAAAAAGAAAAAAGAAACCTCGGTGGAATGCCTACTTTTTTTTTAATATTCTCAAAAAACATTGCCTTGTACCCACGCTCACCGGTGTCTAGTTATACGTTACATGCACTCAACATCACGAACATATATTGGGCTGGAGAATGCGGCCAAAATATGATACGACGCAAAACGGAGGGAGGAAAAAAGAAAGCGAAAGCGGCGGCGCACGAAGACAGCAAAGAGAGAGGGGGGAAAAAAAGAGAAAAATTCGGGGCATATTGGTAGAAAACAAGTTGTATAACCGTGCACTTTCTCCGCGGCGAGTTTATTTCTGCCGCTGCAGGAAACCGAAAGCACTCAACCCACCGGGGAGAAGAGATTGAACAGTCGCGTGCGCTGCTCCTAGCGGTGACTCGGACCAGCAGTCCGGGGAAGGGGGCGCGGACGGACGGACTACAATTCCTGGATTAGAGTCTTTTTTTTTCTCATTATTATTCGCCGCCACGGAAGAAAAGAAACCCAGACTCGCCAGATATGCGTAGTTTAGTTGGCCAAACTGCAGCATATAAAGGGATGTTTTTTTTTATATACTAGTTTTGTTGCTGTGTTTTGTGCAGGTTAAGAAAAGCAGGACACGCGCGTCTGTCTCCTTCTCTGTAGCGCGCTCTCTCTCTCTCTCTGCCTCTCCCTGCCAGATGTGGAAAGAGGGAGGGCTTCTCGAAAGAGAGCGACTCCTGGTTCTGGTTGCGGTCCGTGCTGGGAGTTTCTTTTTCACGTTGGAATTGTTGATTCTACGTCTTCCTGGTAATGTCTGACTACTTGAGCGGCCTCAGCGACATTACCGAGGCTCGTTACACCGCAAAACTTCGCGTGAATAATGTGACATGCGGCGATTCATTCCGCGTGGACGCCGCAATTTTCAGTCGCGACGTCGTTCGGACTGCAAAAGCGTGAACCGTAGCTGAGATGGTCGACGTCGATACTGAACATCGCCAGCAGAATCGGACCAAGAGAATCAGGAATAACAAGTCGATCATGGCCACTGGTAACAATGATCAAAATCTTCTTGTATCTACTGTTTCCACCAAGCCTGCTTGCCCCAACCAACCTTCAAACTTAAAATTATTTTGAGGCCTGCACCTCTTTATCGCAATTACCGGGCCAACGTTTAGTCTACGGGCCGGTGTCTTCTGAAAGAGCAGACGACAAGCAGAAACGTTTCAAAGAGCAGACGACAGTTCGAAAACTTGAAGACGTAGTCAACGTAGTCCGCAGGTGGTTCGTGCAACTTGAAGGTTTCCCCCTCCATGTTGGAACAAAACAAAAAAATCTGACGACCACAAGTATCCGTGAATTCAACCCAAAGTGCTTCTCGCCCAAGCAATCGTGGTCCGACGGCGTTTGGGTTTCCCTTCTGGAAGCTCATATCCACGTTCTCGAACGAACTGAGCACGTAAAACTGACCTTCAAACCTTTCTCGGCTCTTTTGGCACAGCCCCACTCACGGCGTTTTGACGAGAAGGCAGCTTTTTGTCTGGTTTCTTTCAAAACAACGCAGGTATACACGTCTCGCATGGTGACTTCCGCCCACATCCCCAGACCGGAAGTGCGACCGACGCGCCACCACCGCGTCGTGACGTAACAGAGTTGAGTTGGTGTATACGGACGGGGGGACATATATTAGAAAGGGGGGGGGGGTATTCGTTACGATAAGTCGAATAGACCGATGTCACCAAGCGAACTGCGCAGGCGCGCGCGTTCCGGAAGTGGTGCCGCCGCCATGCTATTTGTAGTCATCGCTTTCCGGCTTCCCAGCTACATAGGGCTGCGCGTACATCGTAGATTATCGTTTGGAACGCCCCGGTATCAGCTTGGATTCTCCTGCATGTCTGTACTTCATAAAATTGTGCTGGTTGTGATGTCTTAATTTGTCAGCAAGCGCAGAAAAGCAGCTCCAGTCGTCTTATCGCTTTAGAATCGCTTTAAATCGCTTTGTCGTCTGCTTCGGCGTCGTCTGCTTCTTCATCTTCGTGAACGCGTGAGCACACTTCCGTTCACGCAGTGGTCCCACTGCGGCCGCAGGAAAAAAACAACGACGCCACTACTCGAGCTTCCGGCTGCTCGGATGTCTCAATCAACTTGGAAACTGAACATCTAGTTGAATGGCAAAGAACAAGAAAATTCGAGGGACCATCGCCTTTGTGTAGCGCCGTGAAACAGCGTCAAATGTGTTGGTGAAAAACTGAGCTTGGTAGTGTTCAGTCTTATGCATAACGTTTAATCAACAATGAAGTAAGAGGAGCTATATAGACTTTCTCGGTGAGCGAGTTTTCTAAAAGTTGTTTCATTCTGGTTGACAGCCTGTGCGACAGGGTACAGAAGAGCTACGGGGAGAAGCCTGCACACAGAGAAGAAGTGATCTACAGAAAGGCCATGCCTGATGCGCCGTAACCACTGTCATCTCTCAAAAGAAGCAACCATGCAAGATACCTGAAAACTTGGGGTGGAGATGATTTTTCGTGTACAGTTTCTATTCAGTTTCGTTTTGTTTGCGCAAGCTCCGGAACGCTAAGAGTCGCCCGACGTTTGAAGCTTTTTCTTGGATCAGTAGCGCCAGCCTAATTGACCACCACAAAATAGGTTAGGCTCGTTTGTTACATTTCTGCCAGTAAGTGTTGCACTTCTAAATGGCATTATGTGGTGTTTTTTACGTTCTGTATTAAAAAAAAATGAAAACCGCTTCCGAAAAAAGTTGTTTTATTTCAAGTGATTGCATATCAAGAATCGCTGCTTTTTTTGTTGAGTGATTGTCCTGATCTTTTGAAGAACAGTTGTGCTTAAAACATGTCGTCACATTAACAGTTATAACCACCAAAATTCATTGAGCAAAAATATATTCAAAATGGCCTCACCAAACTTAGTGGAGATCGACCAACGGATAAACCGCTACGGAGCGAATGCTCAGAAAGATTCCAACGTACTGAACACTTCGGCACGCTGTGTGTCTCGTGTCCTGTAATCTTACACTTTCTAGCTGACGTGCAATAGGTGGATATAAATTATAAAGCAAATCGCGAAACAAGTGGAAAAATGCTATTTTTCCTGCCGCTCTGTCCGGCTCTGTTTACCTTTCTTTGCCGTGCTGCTTTCTTTCGGGAAGACATAATATCCGAGGCCTTTTTGCCTGGTGCTGTTATTGTAGCACCGTGGCATACAACGGGTGAAGCCATCCATTGAAAACCATGAGCTTTCATGGTTTTCGCATGGCTAAACGTCTCTTGCTAACCCGAAAATTTCCAAACGCCGGGCGGGCGTACAATGCGCATTGACGCGGCCGGAAAACTGGGGAGAACTACAGGTACCAGCATGCACCGCGGCAGCGGCGGCGTCGCGCAACTCCTGGTGAGATCGGTCTATTACTAAATAAAATTTGCTACTTAACTTTTTTCATTAGTGGAAATAAACAAATGGTTGCAATGAGAAACTTGCTCAGCGCCATCGGCAACCACAAAGTCAGTAAAGTTGGGAAAGAGTTAGAGCAGGTGGAAAGCCCGGTGATGGGCGGCTAAAGTTTCTATTCGTGTACCATGCGCAAAAACTGGAGAGCAAAAATGCAAATAGTGAGAAACGAAAAAAAAAAATCGCGCGGGCGCGTTTTCGCATTACAGAGCATCCTACGCGCTCCACGTCCTTCCAAAATTAAGTGATTTAGTAGTTTTCCATGACGCCCAGTAAGTTTTGATCAAACGATATGTTCATATTCACAAAATAAAATTAATTAAGCAATTTTATTCAATTACTCGTATTATCGTGACGATTCGCCTCGGGTATTACGTCCCCCTCGCCGTAATAAATCCCCTGCGCAGACCGCATTTGTGTGGTACAGCGGGCTTTTTCCTAAAAAAAGGTCCGTAAATCCTTATAATAAAGAAGGACATCTTGTATACTTTGCCTCACTAAAACCGTGCAGTACAGCCAAAGCTACAGGGGAGAGCGTCTCCCGACCTGTTCCAGATCGAGGAAAGCAGGAACAGGAGTAATCCCAGCCCTTCTGTCCCCTTCCTCCTTTCCCTCCTCTTAAACATGCTGGCGTACGTACGCTCTCTCCCCCGCAGCTTTGGCTGTACTGCACGGTTTTAGTGAAACAAATACCGGAACAGAACACGTATCAAACTGTGCCCCCAAATATTATTTAGTGTTTTTCTTTTCCCCGTTGCGAAAACGAGTTACGCGTCGCCGAAGGCTTAAAATCTGAATTTATAAAAAGAAAGCTAAAACGGTTCTGTATCTTAGGGGAAAGACACACTCACACCGACTTATTTTGTTTTTATTTGACCGCCAGGATTACGAGTATCAAAATTATATTTCAGACGGATACGCCAAGTAGCCACAACAGCGCTTTGCCCTCTTTCTCCTCGCGTTCGGTGCGACGAGGGAATCATGACGTATTATACAGAAATCTCAACATTTCCCGTGCTTTCCGCAAGCCTCTTGTTGGTTTCGATATCGACCTGGAGGTGGCGCTATCGTCGCGATATCATCATCATCACCAAAGCTGGGATAGAAGTAATAGAAGCATGGCCGCCTCCACGTTCGCGGCGCGCGAAACGGTGTAGATTTTTTGCGTTTATTTTGTCGCATAGTACCGGTGGGAAAGCAATTTTAGCGGACAATGGGGCGGTATATGCTGTTCGCTGCTTTAGTGAAGGACGAACTGCGTTATCAGCGTACGGCCTAAATTTAAATAATAAATAAGCACGGCTCACCACAGCGGGTGCCTGTTTCCGGGTGAACTGCACTATTTATGTCAAATATTTGTTTATTTTCAAAAGATATATATCGGTTCACCAGCGAGAAGATGCAACAAAACAAGGTATTCCAACCCAGATACGCACATAATACTGGGATTTACCGTGCTGTTGAGTTCCGCTGCAGCCAATGTTTCCCCCTCCTGTGCCATGGTGTGGGTATAAGTTTTTCAGAGTCGGAATAATTCTGCTACGTTGCGATGAGGACAGAGTGCTTTTTCTAGTTACAATCCGCAAACTGTGCGCTGGTAGGACAACTGCAAAGTGAAACAAACTGCTCTAATACATCTGCCGCGAGTGGAACAAACGGCTATAACCGAGCAGCGCGGTACCGTGCGTGTTATTATACATTCTTTTCTCGATAGCGTGGGTTCACCCACTTCAATTTTTCGGGGAGGGCCGCGGATGTCAAGAGCTAATATTCTAAATTTCTGGCTAAATAATCTTCTATTAAAACACAGTAGACTCTGCAACTCTAACAAACGACCCGCACCACGATACAGGCAGCATCGACGGCAGCGTCACTCTTTTACTGGTGAGCGCTAGCGTGAGGGCTTTTCGATCACCTTTCGCCCTCACCTAACGCATATCGGGACTGGACAGTTCATCGATTAACCTTCCAGATGATTCGAAAGATGCTTTAACTGCTATAATTTTCTTTTTGTCGTTTAATCGGAATTTTGCGCTGTAGAAAGTCAGGAAAAAAAAGAGGAAAAATGCCTGCTTTAATATTTCTGACGTCTTTATTACCACTTTAGTATGCTTGTGCTTGTCATCGACGGTGATAATGAGGTTTAAATAATAACTTAAAAAATACTTCACTTTAGAAGGCTTCCAGTGTTTTATTTCTGTAGGCCTCACAATGTGAAGTTTTAAAAGAGGACTGCAATTCGCCATTTACGACATAGTGAAATAACTAAAAAAAAAAAATGTTGTTATGACGTTTTTTATATAATATGACTGGAGAAAAATCAACTAACGCATTTATCTAGTCGGGTCAATTTTTTGATCCACCCACAGCTCTAATCAACATTCAATGCTTTAAGAAAGCTATGGATTGTGCGAGATAACAAACATATTTGGGGCCAGTGGATCTACAAACAACACCGATGAGATTATGGAAGCATCCGACGTAATATTAATCGCTTTGCTGAATTTCCACGCGCGTGAAACGATACATCACAATCTTTAACAAAAAGAAGAAAAAAGAAATCACAAGTTTTTAATGAGGAGGGTCTAGCTCAGCCGGAAACGGACACCTTTTCTACGTGGGCGCCGCCATCTTCAATTCTGGAACTTCCGGTATGCGTGAAAACATCGCTTTCTTCTCGCCTTGACAGTAGAACGTGTTAACATTTTCAATTGCAACCGGCAGTCGTTCTTGTTATGACCCTTCTACACTTTTTGAGTTGCTCGGAATTTTAACCTCTTGCCCCTTTTTTTTTTTTCAGAACACGTACCGGATATGGGGACAACGTGGCAGGGTGCGAGGCCAAACGAAGAAGGTGTATATGCTTCTGAACGTGCGCCCTTAGCAGACGACGCACGCGGCATATCCCCGCTTTCGGATGTTTCGATTTCGGCCGCACAGTGGCGACACGGTTCGATCTCGGCAGTGTTCCCTCCCAACTGGCACGCGGTAAGGCGCCCTGCGCAATTTTTCCGTCTCTTATCTAGCCCCAGCATTGTGCCTGCTCCACGAGTGGTAACTTCAGCGCACTACTCCGCTTCTCCCGCGCTCAAAGACTTTCTGAAATTTACTGATCTAGTGGTTTTCGATAACGCTCAGCAAGTTTCTAATTGGAACCATATGTCTTTTGCATTAATTAAAAAGTTAATTAACGAATTTTAATTAGCCGACCTATCGCAAAGACTAGCCACCCACATAATGTCCCCCTGGGCGTATAACTCAGTCGTACAAACCGCATAAGTGTAGCCTTCACGGCTTTTTTTAAACAAGTCTGTAAAAAATTAAAAAAGAAACACCATATGATATACGGTATATATAAGAGCAACCTTACATGTAACAATTAGAACTGTCTGTGCTTGTCTCTTTCAGTCACTCTCTTTGTACAGTCCGTGTGCGTGTGCGCGCACGCATACAAGTATTTTGTTTGTTTCCTTCGCATTCTGATATGGTTGCATCAGCTGCCACGTGACTAAGGAAAGAAGTGGAAGATAGAAACAAATCTCACCTCTCCGATTAGCGCAGAAAGAGCACCGAATTTGCTCGCCGCTCAGCCTGTTGTACTTCTTTCTTTGACTAATGTTCTTTTTAATAAAAACATATTGTGGTATTAGTTTTGCGGAAAGATATTCTTGTAGGAAGACCATCACAGTGAAATTGGTATGGCTTAAATCACGATTTAAATCATATTGCTTTTGTTCTCCACCCTGAACTCAACGAATTCGTGGAAGACGAATTTCAGGACATCAATGCCTCGTCAATTTTGCGAAAAGTGCAGCGGTGCTACCTTGTAGATGCCGGGAAAGTTTCTCGTCGGAAGCCAACATGCAGTATGATTGATAGAAGATGTAAAATTTGGTTTCGAGAACAGCGGGATGACCCTTATCAGGTTTTCCCAGCCCTCGTGCAACGTCGTCCTCAACCTATCGGCTCAAAGAGTCAAAGTTTCCGTCCGTGCGCGCTTCCGCCACCACAGTTTCGTACGCGAAAAGGCGCCGCAGGCTGCTGAACGCGTCTCACTGTCGAATGCCAGCCAGCTTTTCAAAGCGCACCGGAGCGCGCGCGGCACGCACGCACACACACACGCACGCACGCACACGTAAGCACGCACGCGCGCGTGCGCACGCACGCGCGCGCACACACACACACACGCACACACATACACCTGCGCTATTCGTTATAAGGAGCCTTTGGGTTTGTCACAAAGGACCAAAACCTCGATAAAAAGAAAAAAAACAAAAGCTTCCAGGAGTTTCCCGTCTTGGGTGCCAACGCAGAAACACGATCCCATCAAGCAGAGACAAATCCGCCCTCCGCGCACGAGGCTTCTGGAGGGAAAGATTCTGGCGGGAAGGATTCTGGCGGGAACAAGACACGCTGGCCGCAAGCGCGCTTCTGAAAAATGACCTCGTCGGCAAAGAGGCAACAAAAGAGCCTTTGAAGAAAACACAAGACCTTCGCGTAACCTGCACCCGACGTCCGCCCGGCCATTCTTTCAGGGCCGCCTAAGGGTGAAGGGTTCCGGCCCTTTGTGGCCCCAAAGAAATGCCGCCCCCTTATTTGGTTTCGACCAGAGAGCTGACCAAAAGGCGGTGCCCCGCACAACGACGTTTTTGTCTAAAGTATACCGAATGTAACGTTTTGTAACCAAAAACCGTTCTACCCGAGCCCACAACAACGTCACGCAAAAGACAGTCAGCAACCTGAGACGCCTTTCTACTTGTACGAAGGTCCCGTCACACACTGGTCGTACGAACACCGCCTGCCGACCTGTTCGAAGCATATACGTATGTATGAAGCATTTGCGGCACGCATGTTCGTCTGCTTCTTTCGCGGGAGTTGTGGTGACGTCATAAGGACGCCGAGCTTTGATTGGCTCTGATCGAAGGATAGTGGATAGACCTCAATGCTAGATGCCTCGAGGTCTACCCACTATCCTTCCTAATCGAGCAATCAGAGCTCGGCGTCCTTATGACGTCACCACAATCCCCGCAAAGAAGCAGACGAACATGTGCACCGCGTTCAAACCCAATGGACGGAAATAACGAAGGCCTTAAGCCTTCTCCATAAACTTGAGCAGGGGCAGTCACCGCTGCTTCAAGAATTGAGGAATGTCCGGACTAGACAAACGACGACGGATGAAAAACTTGAAAGGTTATCATCAAAAATCAATGCTATTGAAGGCGACTTTGCCATTCTGAAAACCCCGAGGGAGGACCTGAGTGCTGTCGATGCCGCCACGAAGGAATTGTCGCGCCAAGTATCGGACCTTGCAGCACAACAAGGACAGGGGCGGATCCAGAACTCCGTTTCGGGGGGGGGGGGGGGGGGGGGGGGGGGGGCGGAAATTTTATAAGGATACTATTTTCCCATTCTTTCTTGTGCACCGGCGGGTCCACCAATGTCCAAGTTGCCCTCCGAGAAAAAGGAAAGAAGGGGGGGGGCGCCCCCGCTTGGATTTGCCACTGCAACAGGATAGTTTCGAAAACCAGTCTAGAAGGTAAAATCTAATTTTCTATGGAATTTCTGACTCTGGGAATGAATCATGGTCTGTTTCCCTAACAGAAAGAGTCATATAACTTTGTCGCGACAATTTCGGTTACGCACTCGAGCCGTGCGCTGCTTGAGCGCGCTCAGACTGGGCACTTAAAGCGCGGTCCAAACCAAAGCTTCTTTTTGCGCGTGTAGGTCAGGCGGCTTGCGGATGTGACGTATTTCGTGACGTCGCGCCGGTTCTTTGCTTCTTCCGGGCGCGCACAAAAAAGTTGGTCGATCTTAACTTATTCCTGAAAGCGCACGAAGACGCGTTGTGACGTAGTCGGACGCTCCTCTCTCCCGGCCAATCGGTGGAGGGCAAGCTAGTTCCGGCTCCGCGTTTCTTCGCCGTCTGGCCGGCGAGTCTGTCGCAGTTGCGCTTCACCGCCAGAGTGCGCTCGTGCCTGCGTGCGCGCGTGCGCGTTCGCCCGAAGCTGGCATCGTCCAAACCAGACCGCACGGTTCTGACTCAGAAAGCGCGCCCGGAAACAGCAAAAACGACACGAAATGCGTCACATCCTTTCGCTCACGGCCTACAGCCGCAAAAAGAAGCGTTGGTTTGGACCGCGCTTTACAGTCCTGAACGGAACGGACCTGTCATAGTTAAATTAATGTCGTTCAAAACAAAACAAAAATTTTGCTTCGAAATCGCAAATTAAAGGGAAGATAGGGCACTTCTGCATTTGAAAAGAAAAAAAACGCTTGAATTGCGTTCATTTTGGCCTTTAGAATAACAGATATCACAATTATATTTCAATGCGACGCGCCGGAGAGCCATAAGAGCAATTTCAAAATAGGGCTGAAGCCCCGCCTCCCTAGCCTTGGGCAGCCAAAAGATCCGTCGATGACGTCACGTACAGCGACTTTCTTTCGCGTTTTCTCGCGTTTCACACTACTTGCGCAGCAAAAGGTTTGGGTATTCGGGTTCACGGGGTAAAAATACACTAGAATTCACTTCTAACTCATTTTTTTCAAGAAGCTCCCCATCTTCCCTTAAAAAAAAAAAAAAAAGAAAAGAAAAACGTTGTTTAGTGTCGGCGAGGATTTCTCTCCTAAGGTGCGCTTCCAGCGCAAGAAGCTACTCCATTTTGCCAAGGTCAAAAACCTCCCGTACAAACTAAGATTTAGTAAACTTTCCATAGGACAACACACGTACATGTATGACGAAAGTTCTGCATCCGTTGTGGATTGCTATCGCTAGAAATTACAAAGCAGTTCTCTGACACGAGCCGCATCAGTAAACAACCTTCCGTTTCTTATCGTCAACTGCCGGAGTATAAAAAACAAATCGGACGATCTTTCTGGTCTTATCTCGGTCACCACACCCGATGTCGCTATCGAACCGAATCACGGCTTGACGCCTCTGTCCTTGACACGGAAGTATTTCCTCCGAACTGTAACGTCTACCGAGCTGATAGAAATGATCATGGTGGTGGTGTATTTTTGCTTGTTAACCATAACTTAAATAGCTCTCCAGTAGACATTAATGGTGTGATTTGTGAAACAGTGTGGTACAAGATTTCGCTTTCTCAAGGAGAATATTTGATGTTCTATAGGCCTCCGTCGAGCACGGCGCAGTCTCTTACGTCGCTGTACAACGCGATGTCCGCTGATGCACCAAGTAAATGTAGTTTTGGGTGGGGATTTCAACCTCCTAGATGTATATTGGGTAAATTATCGTCCCGCGACTACTCATTCATCGTGTGTCTATTCAGCGTTTTTGGATATTGTAAATGACTTTGATTTGTATCAGTTTGTCACCGAGCCCAGTGCCAGCCGATCAACTGTCTTGGACTTCTTCTTGTGGAATAGGCCGTCAACTGTCACCTCTGTTTCTGTAATACCAGGCATAAGCGACCACGAAGCAGTTGTAGCGACAATAAAATGTTCAAACGTACCACGATATACAAGCCAACCAAAAAGGTTCACATGTTCGGCAGAGCTGACTATGATGACCTAAGTTTTGATCTTATGGATTTTTTGCCTCGGTTTGAAGCACAGAGTGTATCTACCGATGTAAACGCTTTGTGGAATTTATTTAAGGATAAGATAATAAAAGAAACTGCTTGGACGTTTACGTACCAGCTAAGATAGTCAGTGCGAAGCGCAAGCAAGATAAGCCTTGGATGAATCCGGAAATTAGACGTTCAATATATAGAAATAAGCGTATTTTCGCACGGTATGCGGAGGGCAAGTTCGTCTGCTTCTCGCGCAGGGGGTAGCGGTGACGTCAGAACGCCGAGCCCTGATTGGCTGATCGCGGTCCCCTATCTGAGCGTCGTCTGCTCCTTTGCAACGTCGTCTGCTCGCAACGTCGTCTGCGTCTGTCTTACCTTTCCTGCGACTTTTGCAAGTGGAGAGGCCAGATTCACGAAACTATCTTACGCCAAAAATATGCGTAAGACAAAACTTAAAAAACAAATTCGTATTCACGAACCGAAATTTTTGTAAGTTTTGCGCAGGTTACGACAAAATCCTACGACAGCTCCGAAGCTACGCACTTGTTACGATCAAATCAGCATGGCCGACAGCGTCGCGGTCGCGACGACCAACGGACGTTTATTTTTCTACGTGCGCTTCTCTCGCGTCCCGACTTCAAACAGCAAGAAAAAAGTAAAAAGTACTTGAACCAGACCACGACGAACAAGAACGCTGGATCCACAAACACCCGGGAAAAGCTCCAACGGCCACGATTCCACCGACACCGTCCAAGCGAACTCGGCAGATAGCGCCTAGCAGCCACTCCGACTCGGTGACCGTCTGCCCACGACCGGCTGGCGTGCTGAATGGAATGTGCCCGCGCGACCCTTGTGAACCCTTCCCGTATTATACTGTGATCACTGACCTCAATTTTAGATTAGGAGGTCAATCTCTTCCTCTTGTCATCTTCTTCTTTTCTGAGGCAACGGTGACTCTCGCCGGTGAAAAAGCGGTGAATATCCGACAGACGCAGGAAAGGTAAAGAAGCCATCGCTTTGACTAGCAGACGTAAAGCAGACGACGTTAACTGCGCCAACCCGCCGACGCCGTTAAAGAGTGAGGAGTCTTGCCGCACACGAAAGGGGGAAAAAGTATTTGGGAGGGAACTTGCCGGACACTAACACGCTCACTCTCGGTTCTTAGGAAACAAACCTCGGCGTCTCGGGACACCTCGCCAGTGAGTACTTTGACTTCCCTCCTTGATGCGCGTCTGCTAGTTGTTCGACAAAAACAACGAACCGCTCGAGTTATTTCGTCTGCCTTCTCTGAAAGGCGACGTCGAGCTCGCTCGTAAAGACCTGCACTTCCGAAAGTCGCAGGAAAGGTAAGACAGACGTAGACGACGTTGCGAGCAGACGACGTTGCAAAGGAGCAGACGACACTCAGATAGGGGACCGCGATCAGCCAATCAGGGCTCGGCGTTCTTCTGACGTCACCGCTACTTCCTTTCTCATGCGCAGAAGACGAAAATGAGCCCACTTGCAGAGGCGTATAAGAAAACGAACGATTCATGGACACGCGATCATCTTAAAGAGCTTCAACGGGAGCTCGAAACAAAAATAAAAAATGCAAAGTCTGATTATTTCTTTTCGTTTGGTCAAAATATTAAAGATTGTCCTAAGGAGCTCTGGAAATATGTTAAATCTCAACGAAAAGATGGGGCAGGTGTCCCTCCACTTGTGATTGACGACGCTCTTGTAACAGACGACAGCCTAAAAGCAACTGCATTCAATGGGTATTTCAGGTCTGTCTCCTCAACTTCAACACCTGCGTCTCTACCGCCAACTGCTGACGTAATTAATGATGCTATGGACGACATTAGCTTTGATCATAACGGCATACGTAAATTATTAAGCAACATCAGACTGGGAAAGGCCACCGGACCGGACGGAATCCCCAACATTGTTTTAAAATCATGTGCTGATATCGTCGCGTCATATCTAATCATACTATACAGGAAATCGTTAGAAAGCGGCTGTCTTTCTGATGACTGGAAAAGCGGAAATGTAGTTCCAATACACAAGAATGGCGCAAAAAATAATGCAAGCAACTATAGGCCAATATCACTAACGAGTGAATGCTGCAAAATAATGGAACATATTATCTATTCAAGTCTTGCGCGTCATCTAAATAACCACAACTTCTTTTCTACAGTTGAGCACGGTTTCCGGCCAGGATTATCATGCAATACACAATTACTCGAATTTTATCACGACCTTGCTTATTCATTTGATAAAGGCTCTCAAACTGATTGTATTTTTTGGGGATTTTAAGAAAGCATTTGATGAGGTCGACCACTCGCTTCTGCTTCACTAGCTGCGTAGTCTGAACATCAATACAAAAGTCCTTCAGTGGATAGCAAATTATCTCGGTGAAAGGAAACAACGTGTCGTCATTAACGGAATTCACTCATCATATGTAGCCGTAACATCGGGTGTACCGCAAGGTTCAGTTTTAGGCCCACTTCTTTTTCTAATTTTTATAAATGATATTACAAACGGAATCTCATCTCACATCAGGTTGTATGCGGACGATTGTGTTTTGTATAGAGAAATACGCGGAGACGCAGATGTTGAAGTTCTACAGAGTGACCTAGATAGCATTTCAAGGAGGTGCGACAGATGGAAGATGTTTCTTGTGATACATCCAAATGTGTCCATGTTAGATTTACAAGAAAACGTAAAGTAGTTCCTTCAGTTTTTCGTTTAGGTAACCAGCCTTTGGATCTTGCTACTGAGGCGAAATATCTTGGAGTGCAGTTGTCCAATGATTTGAGAAGGAATAATCACGTCACGGGTTTATGTTCTAAAGCTAGCGGCATGTTACATTTCCTCCGTCGCAACTTTCGGCGCAAATTTCTGCAGACCCGAAAGAGACTCTTTATTTCTCTTACGTTCGCCCGATTTTAGAATACGCGTGTATTGTGGGGGACCCGCATACGCAAACATGTATTAATCAACTAGAAAGGATTCAAAACCAAGCGGCTAGATTTGTTTCAGATAATTATAGCTTGCGGGAAAGCGCCTCAGAAATCAAGCACAAACCCTGGGATGGAAATCTTTGCAGTTTAGAAGAAAATGTCTACGTTTAAAAGTTTTTGCACAATCTTTATTTAGGGAACACAGGTCTAGATAAGTCAAAATGTTGTATCACGCCTTCCTACATTTCCCGCAGGGTAGATAATTCTAGAAAAATTCGAGAATTATGTGCGAGCTAGGACTGATGTCCCCGTCACTCTTTTTTGACACTATCGTGTTGATGTAAGGAGCCCATCATCCTTTGCTGTATCAATGTTTTGCGGTTAGCCCTATACTGTGGCTGTTGTTTTTGTTTTGTATCGCATCTTCTGTATATTTTGCTGTTCTGCGCTATTTCTCATGTACTATGCCCCCTTACTGCCATGCCCACTGGGCGAAGTAGGTAATAAATAAATAAATAAATAAATATGTCACCTTGCCTACCGCGAACACGACGACTTTTATACGATGCACGGGCGGTGTAACGGCGTTTTCTCTTTTATATCGGTCCGCCTTTTGGGTGTGGGCGACACTGGTTTACGCCGTAGGTGCGGACTTTGGCCGGTGCGGTACGACCGGCAGCCTGCAGCAGCGATAAACGCGACCGTAAACGCCGGTACGCGATGTTCGTCCGGACCGAAACGCGGGTCAGGGACGAGAGTTTTCGCTCCACATTCTCCGAACGGCATGCGCATAGTCCTACTGCGTGATGCATGGTTAAAGACCCCCAGGTTAGCGGTTGTACTGCACTGGCTGAATTTCTCATCTACAGCTGGGAGACTCGTCGCCCCTGTGAAGCAGACTATGTTCTAGGGTGTATAAACATACAGACACCCTAATATTTTTTTGTGCATAGTCCATCGCGTACGCGAGGGTACAAAGTGTGTCGAAGCGCGCTTAGTCACGATCCATCGCGCTTAAGCCTATTAGAATTATCTGGTGGGCTAGTTGGCTATACATCTTGGTAAAATTAGCGCAAAGACAAGGGAGGAAGCACGTAGAGGCAGGAAAAACGCTACTTACAACTGTCGTTTAATATTAAGTGAGAAAAAAAACAGAAAAAAGTCGGTGCGTCTTCTCTGTCTTTCTCTCACTTCATACTAAACGCCAGTTGTAAGTTGCGCTCTTTTCTGTTTCTACGTTCTTCCTCCGTTGTCTTTGCGCTAATTTTACCAAGACTTAAGTCTAGTTTGCGAGATTTGCCGATCGGAGCAGCGGAAATCGAACCACGAACCGCATGACCCACCACACCCGACGACTTCGCTCGGGAGTGAAAGCAGCTGGGCTAAATGCGACTCGAGAGAGAAGAAAGAGCCCCACGATGTAGGCGACCGTCGAGACGAGCACAGCCACGGCTTCCGAAAGTCGAATAGTATAGCCCTCCTCCTCCCCCCCCCCCCCCCCCCGCGATTTCACGACATCGCGGGGTCTGAATAAATATAGATCTTTCTGATAAACTTAACGCGCGAGCGTTTCGCGCTTGGAACGCACCCAAAACCAACAGAAAGAATTACGTGATTCCGAGCACAACAAATCAAGGTCAATCAAAGTCGAGTGGCCAAAGTAGCCCAACACTGCGGAGTGTTGAAGGTATACCGAATCGAAACTTCAAATATACCTCTCACGTTAAAGGGGTGCTCCGGCCGTTTTTTGAGCTACCTAAACAAATTGCATTTTCTGACTACCCAGACTTCAGTCGTCACGGTATGCTATTTATTTTCTCCAAATTCAAAATAGCAATTGAGAAAACCGTAAATGAAGATGATGCCGAAACCAGCATTCAAATTTTCGCGCGCTCTTCAGTGGTGTGACGTCACACATGGTACAGACTTTCAGGTCGTGCATGTAGTCTTAAACAGAGTATTTCGAGCGTTTTTTGCGTGCTTCTCAGCGAATCAGTTACCAAACATTATTTCGTACCATCAAACGTCTTGTCTTCACTTGGGAACATGGCTTACTGCCCACTTTCTACCATTTCTGTCGTCACACTTCAATGTTGCCAGTAGGGGCTCCCGGTTTGAGAAACACGATAAAAACGAAATTCGAAAATGTCAATAACTTCGCGAATTTTTTTTTCTTTCCACACAATACTTGGGGAACTCGTAGAGCCATGTCTATCGGTGCTAAAGACAATCGCACACTCGTATTTTTGTTTGTTTGTTTGTTTTAACACATGGCTACAAATTTGTTGCTCTAAAAGACCGACTCTAGCGAGCGCTAGAAAATCAGCCATCGGAGAGCGCGACGCGTCCCGGAAGAAACGTGACGTCAACTGGCCCAGCACGGGCAAAGCTGCTTAAGGTGCAACCCCACCGTGCATGACGTTTTGGTGCTTTTTTGACGGCTTATAACTTTCTTTCTATGTATCTTACAATTATAAAGTTAATGTCAAATTAAAGAGCTGCTTTTCAACGATACTTTAATGTCTCGATATTACGATTATTTTTAGGTGTTAATTAAATATTTAGCTTTTAATAGACCACAGTCTCTAATATTGAAAAAAATATTTCTCGAGTTATAACGTCCCATCGTCCACGATATTTTACGTGAACGTTCGGTTGGATGTAATAAATTAAAAAAGTAAGCAACGAATTGTACAGATAATGTATATTTTAAAATAAAAAATAAAGTTTAAAATGGTATTATTTTATGGCGTTATAAAAACGGAATCACGTCAACTAATCAAAATAACGAGACATTAAATTATAAAGCATCCTTCAATATTACATTTTCCATAACTTCCATATTGATATATTTCACGTTAAAGGGATACTGTAACAAAAATTGAAACTTTTCAAATTTCAGTTACGGCAAATGGTCAAGTTTACGTGTAATATACCGTAATTCATAATCGCACGTTTGTATTTTGAACGATTGGCTATATTTTTCGTTCCAAACGGTGCACTCGAGCGAGCGCTCGAAGAGAAGCGAACGGAGGGCGCGATGCGTCATGGGATATCCGGCGCAAACAAAAACAGAAAGAAAAGTTTCCCCGCATTCGTGACGTAGCAAGGCTGGCGGGATTATGAGCTTTGCCCTTGGTGGCGTTGTCAGCGTTGTGGTGGTGTCAATAGCGTCAGCGCGTTACAACCGAGCCGTTCGAAGTGCCCGTGGGGTGACGAGCGTGTGGCTGGCCCAAGAAGCACGTAGCTTCCACAGCACTGTCAGCTTAGGGCTGAACGGGGTGGGGAAAGCAACTTTGTCCGAGTTTTGAGCGACTGGCTAATCTTCTAGGGGAGAATGGCTGCATCCGGCTGCACAAACGAGGGTCCGAGAAAGAGGAGAGTCCACCCTTTCCGTCTTCTTGGACTGTTTGGTTCAATGCGCGATTTGTGAGTTGAGGAGGAAAGCTAAGAAGGAAAATGTTGAAATGCCGAAGAGCGGCGCTGCGCCAGAGGAATCTGCTACGTCACGACTACGTAGCAGATTCCACAACGTTGCTAGACTACCTCCCAAATAGGCTCCGCATGCATCCACCAGGTGCACATTGGAAGATCGTTTATTTAGCTTTAAAATTAGTTTTCTTGTGCCTTTCAACGGAAGACTGGTGTTTTGAGGTTAGGGTGCAACATGCAACACATTCAAGCTAGAAAATGAGCGCTGAAATTTCGTTTCCCTACCCCTTTAAGAATGTTATATGACCTCAAACTTTTCCCATTCAGTTACGGCAAATGGCAGTTTCTTAATATAAAATACAGATGGCGACACGTGTTCAAGAACAGCTTGATGTGCATTTTCCGTCGTGTGCCGCTTGGAACGCCACGTGAAAGACAGAAAAAACGCCAGATGTCAGGGTGTCAGATGCCTGGATGCCCGCAGTGGGCGAGCCAGAGATGTCAGAACAACAAGCGCGAGGCTGCAGGTGCACCACAGCTGCTTTTGCGCGCGTTCTACTGTGCGTCGGTACACATGCCCGACGCGATCCAAATGAAATGGGCGCCATGAAATGCATTCTGCCATTTCAGATTCCGCCACGTATGCGAAAACATTTTAATGTTTTTATCACTTGCAAAAATCATTTTCGCAATCAAACTATGCTTGTCAGAATGGCTTGACTATATTTTGTTTCAAAAACCACCTTGGTGGCTCTTAAGTGGCAATGATATTAAAACAAAACATAAAACATTAATTCGTCTTAGTGTCTCTGAGCCAACGCGCTGGCCTATGAATCCATATTTGTCGGGTTTAAATATTGGCCGAGGTGCCCGCAATCCGACGGAGGCCAATTTGAGATTTCGGTTGCACGTCAAAAGATCTCCAATTAGTCAAACTAAGCCCGCAATATTTTTTTTATTGGGGCTTGTTAAGTGATTTTTGTTGGTTTGGCTTGTGAAACCCTAAGATCTAAATATTTGCTTTGCTTTACCTTAGTTCGGAGCGCAGCCAACGCTACGGGCTGATGAAGCCTCTGAAGCAGCGCCAAGAGCGCGAGGTTAAGCTGTTCGTTCTCTTTCTGTGCCTATGCGGTCGGGCTAAACTAGAGCAACTAAATAAGCTACGCTTCATACACATCTTGGTGCTTAAAATGATGGTTGTCAGTTATCTGAAGCTTTATCTGAAATCACAGGAAACGCTTTTCCGTCCTCCACAAATGTTTAAACAGGTCGCGACAAAGCAAAGCAATATTACGTGAGCTTTCTGACACCGAAACTAATGCTGAGAAAGTCGCACTTTTGAATTATGACGATCGGCAGTCGCCTTTGATTTGTTACTAACCACCAAGATGGCGGCGTCTACAACAATATCGTGGGAAAAAGTGCCGACACTCTAAGCGTAGCTTATTTGGTTTACCTCGCAGGCTAAACCAAGTGCCGCGGGGGATCGTGGGCCGAGTGTGTTGTGGCACCGCAGATCAAAGCACGTGGAGAAATGCTCGAGCGCGAGCTCCATGCAAAGCACGGAGCGCACGCTGCAGAACCTGTAGGGACTAAAGCCCTCAATTTGTTTACGTTGGTCTTTCAAGTAACGTCAAATGTGCCAGTGCACGAGGCCCGTCTCTCGAGCGGCCCTTGGAGGCAAATGGCGGTGCAGCACTAAAATGACTGGCCCTTGAAAGCGAATGGCGGCGGAGCACCCGCTCGTGGCACGTGTATTGCGCGTTTCCACAACAAAGGTTAACTGTACTTGTAAAAAACGCCTTTATCAAGGGGTTTTAGCAGGGACCCTGGGTTCAGTTGTCCATCTTCATCCTACCGTCGTGCGATCGTGTACGACATATACTGCGTGATGCACGTTAAAGACCCCGAGCTAACAGTTGTACTGCACTTTTTATAATCTTCAACCGGTAATAATGTCGCCCTACGAAACTGCTGCTCTCTAAAAAACTAACGACGAATTTTGAATTCGCCGTTACATTTCATTTTTAAGTTCGCGTGTTTGCGTTTTTTTTTTGTCTACATTTTTTATTACCTATGATGAAACAGACTATAGTTGTCGGACTTCTGGAAAAATATTATATAACAAGAAAATGGCACGTGAACGCAAAAGACAAAAAAAACGCATAGTCTCACTTAATAAAAATAACTGAAATAATTGAATTGATTATAATTGTGTTTCAAAGATTTGAGCGCACCAAAAGCTATAAAAGCGAGCCCGATGCTTTGGATGGTGCGCTTATTCACTGGAAGTGTAGTTCAGGGCAGTATGCTCGCACTTGTATGCTCCGCTTCGCTCGCACGATAAAACCAAATACTTTACTGGTAATGTATATCGTGAAACAAAGCTTACCTTCTGTATATGTGCAATGCCCTCAGTTTTCGCGTGATTACATGCTTGTTTATCATTATTGTTTTCGCTTCCCACTGCGATTCATTTCGTGCTCTTTTGTGTGCTACATGCATTAGAGACCAAGGTAGCCCAGGAGCATTCTATTTCGCGGATTGTAAAATACCTATGCAACTTGCCACGTGTGCCACAATTAATACAAAATATTCTAAGCTTCACATGTGACCGCTTGCCTGAGTAAACATTGTTGTTTTTCAAGAACAATTGCGATTGTATGAAACCACGTAGGAAAAACTCGTTCTAAGCACGCGACCGTTGGCATGCAGTGAATACTCTAATCGGCGCCGAGATGATTGGTAGCTGTCAGCAGGTGGAGTTTTTCTATCAACCCAGAGTTAGATTGTTTCCTTCTTTCTGTTGCATTCAATCAAGAGACAACTTACACCAAATCTGAGGGTAATAAAGTACTATGAGCATTCAAACATAACGGCCCGGGCAGTATATGTGTACAAGCTTTAGCTTTTGATGCACTCTTAGCTTTCGATACGCACACCGCTAGTGTAAAATGTAGGGCTGTTTCATTCTTAGTCAGCGTACCATGTGCGTGCTTACACTATATTTTATACAACGTCAAACTCTACCCATTTGCATCTTTTTTCATTTTTGCACACCACTACTTGCGCGCATAAATCACCAAATTAAGACTGGTACAAGATGTCACAAAAAAAATTTAGTTTTTTTTTTGCCGCAAAAATAAACTACGCATCGCCTAACACTCATTCTCCGCCCAAAGGTAGCGCTAGGTCACAACCAGATGCCAAAGTTTCATCCCGAACGGACACCTTATTCAAAAGTTATAAGTGATTTTCTGAAAATTTCAATGGGAAAATGAAGCCCGTTTTGCCCGTTTTCGGTTTCTGGTGCCATAGAACCCCATGTATTCGAAAACTCCATCGGCCGCCATTTTCCAACTGAACTTTTCAGAAAATCACTCATAACTTTTGAATAAGGTGTAGGATCGGGCTGAAACTTTGACATCTGGTTGTGACCTCTAGCGCTATCTTTAGGAGGAAAATGAGCGTCCGGCAATTCCTAGTTTATTCTTGCAATAAAAAAAATGTAATTTGTTTTTTGTGACACCTTGTTCATTGCTTAAACTATGTGCAAAAGCTATCCACAGCCCCAGAATCTTTGCCTGGCCAGTCATTGCATCTATCACTGAAATCGTACTAAAATTAATTCTTATCATTAATTGCTGTGAGTGAATTATTAACTTCGGCATTTTTTTATTATGACTCCCGCACGAGTCCTACTTTGGGTTTACCAAACCACGGCCGGACTGGAGCGCGCTCTCTCTTTCGCGTCTACGGCCTTTGCAATCGCCTGGGAGTCAATGGCATTTTTTCTCCGTATGTAGTTCGCTTGCTTGCCGCCACGTGGGCACGACCTCACCCCACTTCACGCCACTCGGAGAGTCCCTTCGAGCTGCTATCTGCTATCTGGTGAAACTCATTAGTGAGTTTGGGTGCGCCGCCTGTGTTATGCTGTTGACTACGAGTAACAGAGGTGAACCTCTGTACGTCTTATTGCAAGGCCAGGATAAAAGCGGACTTCATTATCCAAACCCTAGGTTCCTCGCACTTCTGAACAACATTATTTCTTGTAGGGCTGTTCAGCACCTGCCAGTACAAATGTGCACCAAGTTCTGCAACTACGAATTGCACCTATCTTGAAGACGCGACAATTCTAAGTTGCCAAGAGGAGCATGACACAGCAGTCACTCAAAGCGCTTGGCTGGTTTAATTTGCAACAAGTTCCTCAGAATACTTCTGATTAACCACGCAAAGACGGTTATGAACAGAAAAGAAAAATCAGCTGGGTATGTGTACAAGCCCTCGAGGAAGTACTTTAGGCTGTAATATGAAATGTGCAAAAATGGCACAGACTACTACACCCTCCTACACCCTCGTCTAGAGCAAGCTGACCGACTTCATATGCGGCCTATGAAATGATGATGCAGACCATGGAAATAGATAGATTTGGCCTGGTTACATTTCACGAGATGTACGAGGTATTTATCATTTAAAGTTCCTCCACGTAGAAGGGTTCCGTCTCCTCCTGTTCTTGAGTTGCAAGAGGAGTCCTGGAGGTAAAGACGAGTATAGTTTTTCCGCAATTGCATTCGCTGTCTCTACTTACTACTTTTCACTCCCGAACCTATCGGAGATGTGCGTCAAATATTCACCGTTTTGGGCTCATCAGAAGCGCATTAGATAGTGGCTGAGGGTCTAAACGTAAGGATCAGGTGTCAAAGTCTAGAAAAATCTCGGCCGCAAGTTGCGACACCGCTGAGATACACTGTCAGATCGCTCACGTGTAAACGTAAGTTAGCAAATTGATTGACAGCGCCCAGCGCAATTCTGTGGAGGTGGCGATTACCCCAATTGCAAGGCCGTACAAGAGAAAGAGAGCGCGCGCTTCCAGTCCGGCCGTGTACCAAACTCAACATCTAAACCTTAGTGTCATTTTTTTGTGTTTTCCAGCCTCGTGGTTTCGGTCAAAATAGACACCCAGCTACCTAAATGAGACACCTGACCGCCCAAAAAGTAGTTCCTTTGTTTTGATTTTTAGGTAGTGAATTCCTCAAGCTAGAATTTTGGAAACCTAAGTCTATCACGTCATCACGTTTTCCTGGAAATCCACAAAGAGCCAAACATATGCACGACAAAAGGGCCAGCCCGTCATTTTGCCGCCTGCAGAGCAGAGAAAGCAACACTCGGTCATGGACTTCTAGAAGATTCGCGTTCATTCTTGCACCAGACGTAACTTTCGCCCTGCTTTCTTCTCGAAAATGCCAGTTCATCCTCGCCCTCGCCCCGAGCGCGCGACGCTCGAACCTTCTTTGCCGAACTTCCGAGATAGTGACGCACTGTAGATAGTAGATAAGCAGCTGCCCGCGACCTTGTCGAGTCAGTCTCGCTCTCGCTCTCTGTTGCGCTGCCGAATCGCCGCCTCCTTTTCTGCTGCCTCGACGCTGTTTCTTTACTTTTTTTGTTTGGCACAAGCAGTGGCGGATCCAAGGGGGGGGGCGACGGGGGCGGCCACCCCCCCCCCCCAAACAAAGTCGACCCCCTCCCTCCCTCCTTCTCGGAGGGCAATTTGACATGGGTGGACCCCCCCTTGCACAAGAAATGGGAGAATAGCATCCTTAAAAATTTTCCGCCCCCCCCCCCAAAAACGGAGTTCTGGATCCGCCCCTGGGCACAAGTTCACCGATTAAACCTTTATTTTTCAGTTCACTGTTCGTCCTCTAGTCACCTTTATTCGTGAAAATATAAATCTGATCACATTAAAATATGTGTAATTGGCCTCTGAAATCTCCGATGACGGCGCACAGGCAATTTTACATTTTTCAACTCATCAGTGGTTTTGTTGTGCATGTGTCTCGCCATTTGGCTCAGGACGATTTTCGCGTTTTGTTCTGCCCACATTTGCCGGAGACGTGAGCTCGGAGCGCAGGCAACTGGCCCCCTTGCACGAGAACTGGCGCAGCCGTGCGCGTTCCAAAGAAAGCTCGTGCAGAGAAAATCAAGCAAGGGACCAGGGATGTCAAATTCAGGATATAGAAAAATAACCCACTGTATCGAAGCGCCACCACACACGATTTCTCGCATTGATGTGCAGGCCTGGAAGGCGATCTCACCGCCATCTGTTGGTTCAGAACCACACTAACCAAGGGTGGGGTTGCACCTTAAGGGCTGGCGTGGTTATGGGCTCCGCCACTCGGTGTCGTCAGCGCGTTACAACTCGGCCGTTTTAGTTGCCCCTCCCTGTTCCCCGCAGGAGTTAAATAGGCCGGGATAGCAAGCTTTTACACGTTACTAATATTAAAAGTAAGGAATTACGTTTATGATTACCCAAGGCTAAAGTATAACCAATTACTGTTACGATTGCTCTTCCATAAAAGTAAGTGACCACGTTGTATCAAAAAGTAATCCATTACATTCGCGGCGTTAGTTTTACTTCAAGTCCTAGGGTAAACAAAAAAATAGCATGTCAATATGCAGTTCAAAACGCGTGTAGCACGGATCGGCCGTACCACAGCTCAGTGTTCTTTAGCTAGATGTCAGGCGAGGCAACGGCACAGCGTCCCTCCATGGCAACAGCCAACGACAGTCAAGTCGGAATCTACTACTTAGCATTGTGACTAAAGAAGAAAAAAAAAGCTGACTTCAGCTATTAAGTTTTTTATTAGATAGTTCGAAAAAAACAAAAACAATAGGTACCTTGTCAAAATACGCATTCCACGGACAATGTGCCCTAATATTGTAGAAAAAAACAACAACGAAACACATTACCGTTTTCAGCTAGGTCACAAAAAGCTGACGCACGAAACGGGTGGCAGGGATGTGGGCAACATGGACCGTTCGGAAGAATACGCGAAAAAAAGAGTACAAAATCGAAGAAACATTCGCATTTCCGAAAGATGATGGGTGTTATAATATCTTTCGAGCAGCATGCCAGTTACTGTCACGTTGTTTTAAGCCGACTTCCGTATTGAACGTATTTCAGCGGAAGGAGCGTCCGCTCGCATTGTGACTGTACACTAATCGTCGTAGTCACCATAACCGAAGAGGGCGTTGTCAATTGTCTCGGGCTTTTGGAAGGCGCGCAATCGTTTTGTGTCATCTTCTCCGTGTCTTCGAGAGCAAAAAAAAAAAAAAAAAGTGAAGGGACTAAAAGAACAGGCGCACACAGATTCGCTATACCAACTGGCGTGCACATCGATTTTTTTTAGAAGTAAACATATTGGTCTTGGTAGCTTGCTTAATATTGTTTGCACAGAAAGTTTGGTTCTGTATGTATGTGTGGTTCTCCCTTCTTTTGTGGGCGAGCAAGCTGCAACGTAGAAATAATCAAATCACACAAAAACAAAAAAAAGAAGAAAAAAAAAGAAGAAGAAAGAAATGCATCGAGGTGCTAGGCGACGTGAAGAAAGGCTTTGAGCACCTGAAGACTCCCGGGCCATTTGTTTTCTAAGTGCAGATGACGATGGGATTTCGGCAAAAGATCATCTCAGAAACAAATCTATTTTTTTTTCTAGAAACGATTTTTGTTTGGTGTTTTAAATTCCCGCTTTTTTTCGCTCCGTGAATGAAAACAAAGCATCTAACGGATTACAATAATTTCCTTACCTAATAGACTAAGGACATTACAATTACTTTGTAAAATATGTAAATATTCCCTCAGAAAATTAGTGATACATATAACGGCTTACACGTAATTTCGACACTTGTAACGGATTACGTACAAGTCTGGCCCGGGAGGGGAGGGAAATCCGTTCGACAGGGCTCTCGCGCACGCAGCTTGCCTCCCTACTTCGGCGGAGCGACGCTGCTTTTAAAGGGATACTACAACGAAATTCCGGCGCTTATTTTTGGGTTTATATGTGTTCAAAGGAGCAGCATGACATTAAACACACAAATATCTTGTTAAAAAAGTCACGAAAAGGAATTCTAAAACAAATTATACGATTAGCAAAGAGCACCTGGTGGATGTCGCTAACGCCTCGTTCGTAATGCCCGTCTAGGAACCTTGACAGCCAGTGACGGTAACTGTCTCACCTCCGGTCACGACGAGAGAAGAGGAGAAGGAGGAACTCCCCTCTTCCCGAAAATCCCTTGTGTGCGACCCAGAAATCGCTATTGTCCCTCTACAAGAGTATAAAAAAATTAACCCATCACTCAAAATTCGTACAAAAGCAGCCGCTTCGGTGGCTGGAACGACTAGGCCATCCTCTCGACGTCAGCCTCGCCGTAGCTTTGCTCGTCCCGAGACGAACTACGTCACGATTGCGTTGGATGTCACGTGGTCTCCGCTGGCTGTTCTCCGAGCGCTTGCCAGAGTGGGCCGTTTATAACGAAAAATACAGCCACCATGCTCAAAATACAAACGTGCGATTGTCATTTACGGATATTGTGGATCATATTCAACCTATTTCTGAACACGACGGGAATATTTCAAATTTCGTTGAAGTATCCTTTTAAGGCCAGAGTGACATGACGACATTCGGTTTATTCCTTTTAAATAATGTCTCGGCGTCTTTTCGAGGAAAAACTTCGTGTCTCCGTGGTGTCGCCAACACCTGGTTGACATTTAGACAACCAAATTCCGAGGACACCTAAGCACTTCTTATGAGTTGTGAATGTGAAAGCATTCTCGACGCCGAGAGGAGCAGGAGCGGCCATAGCACCGGCAGGAGTGCGGCGTTGCGCCGCGGAGACCGCCCTGGCTCGCTGGTGACCGCTGCGCCGCTGGGTGAGGCAGCGGCAAGAGTGCGAAGCTCGGCGCGGCGCGTGCTGAAATCGCGTGGCCTCTCATCATCATCATGGGCCTAACTTCGGGTACCGGTTGACGACGTTGGACCTAAAAGTATGGTGCCTGGAACGCGTCTCCGACTGGTGTGTTTACCGGGCCCAAAAAAGTGGTCCCTCGATTTCCGCCTGATGACCAGGGTGTCGAACCGAAAGGTTTTTCGTTCCGGTTTTCGTTCCGGTTCCGGGAAAACGGTTCAGCTCGGGTTACACTCCGGAGTGAAAAATAAAGGTTCAAACCGGTTCGTACCGGTTCGAACTCATATGCTACAAAAACAATTGACGACCGCAAAATATAAACTATGCATATTTTATAAAAGTGGTACATATAAAAAGCAAAGTCGCGCATTACTATGTGGAACAAATGAGCTAGTGCTGGGGCACCTCGGGACGCAGGTGAAAGCGCGGTTCAATGTCAGGAAGCTGACCGAAAAAGCAGGACGTCGTCAAGCATATCCGGGGAAAGACGGCACCTCTGAGACGATAAAACGAACTTCAGTGCAGAAAAGGCTCGCTCCACGCTGACCTGGATCGCAGGCACTCCCGGGGCTACTTGCGCCAATGCGCAGAGTTCTGGATGGCGCTCCCGTCTCTCCTCCAAAAACTGCAACACGTTAGCGTCTTTTGAAAGCCGCGGCTCCTTGTCTAGCATTTCCATTAGGCATGCTATATAAAGGAAAGTTACTGGTACCTCGAGCGTGCACGCCTGCCTCAAACTCTTTTTCCTTGAGGAGCGCTTCCAGGGCGTCTTCCGGATCTTCTGGAGCAGCCGCAGTTTCAGAAGACAAGGTAGAATCTTGCTCGCATTGCAGAGCTGCGATCCGCCTCCAAGCCTTTGTGAAGTTCAACGTGGCCCGCTACTTTTGCTCTGGGGTGAGAAGATGGCGGTAGCGGGGATCCATGTACACTGCCGCACAGAAGACGCCCATGTCAAGAAGTTGTCGCTCCCTCTTTTTCATTGACTGGACAAAGGTCTTTGCTAACGGCGACGATATCTTGGAAGTGTCCATGAAATATCTCAGCCATGCGCCGTAAAAATCTCCTACAGTGAGCTGTTCCTTCTGCAATGTCTTAGTCGCCACTTCTGCCGGGCGAAGCGATACTGCGAGCATTTCGACTTCCACCCACACGTCTTCAGTCGACCTGGAGCTTTCTTCTTTGGAGAGCAACTCTCCAGCGGGGCCTCTCGGGGAGCCTGAGCCCAGTCAAGCTGTTCTTGAACAGCTTTTTGCCTAGGCTCCCCTCCAGAATTTCTGGAGAATAAAAAGATTTGATTGATTGATTGATTGAAGTAGCCCGGTGAGCATATGCAGCGTAGACATCCACCGCCTTGGACAATCAACCATTGGCTTCTTCAATCCTAGCTTCCCGATCAAGCACATAACATATTGGACACGTAGTTTCTTGACAAGTGCACGGCTTTCTCCGGATTGCGCGAAAAAAAATACATATATAAATTTTAGTTTTGTTTTTAGGTTACTGTGTTTTTCGCCACGCACTTTTGACACGACCTGACTTGGCGTATGAACCGAAAACCGCATAAAAAACATATCGGTTCCGGAGCGAAAAAAATTATTTCGTTCCGGTTCAACTCTGGTTCGAGAAAAAATAACGTTCTTTTCCGGTTTTCGGTTCGGGTTCGGTTCAATACCCTGCAGATGACGTCATAGAAGTGTCATGATGCCGCCGGTCGCGACCCTGGCCGTGTCTCAGCAGCTGTGGTGGATGTGGCAGATGCCTATTCTGCTGCAGGTCGCTTTTCACTTCGACAGTCTACAGAAGCTACAGCAGCCGGAAGTTGGGACGCCTGGGACGCCATGACGACAGCGACACTCGCGCTCGCTCGCGCTTTTTGCCAGCATTTCTACGGCCAACCGCCAGGATCTCGACAGGCAACAGCATGACACTCCGGTTTCTGTGACGTCATTTGGTGCCACATTGGGACCACTTTTGATGTATGGGCGGGATAGGACGCTACACACACCAGTCGGAGACGCGATCCAGGCACCATACTAAAAGCGCAACGTTAGGCCTAACGTCAGGCCAGCGCACACCCGCGTCTCCCCCTCCCGCTGCGCCGGCAGTAGTTTGACTGGTTCCTTGGCAACGATGCCGCCGTTGCTATGGAGCCACATGACGCGTCGCAGGCAATAGGAATTTAGGTCCCGCTATTCTGCTACAGACGGCTACAGAAAACGTCGGCTTCGCATTAAAATAGGCGCTAGAACTTCGTTGCAGTATCCCTTTAAGTGATGCGAGCGCCAACTCGTACTTGAACGGCATGAATTTTGCTTCGCACAGAGCGCCTGCTCTGCGAATGTCGCTTCCCTGCCTCGCACCCGTGCGATGGGAGAAGCGCACTCAGGAGCGGGTCTACTAACCCTCCCGAGAGCCGAAACAGGTCTCCAAATATTTCGGATCGTATATTCTGTTCGATACGAGGGTCGAATCAAATACTCAGAATACTAACGGAATACTTAGTACTGCCAGTATGTTTTAACGCATAATGTGACTTAGTGCTAGTTTACAAGCATAAAGCTCCAAAAAATTATTTAACAAAAAAAAGCGGGTGTATTTTCGCTTTTTTTATTATTAAACCGTCATACGCAGAATTGCGTTTTATATTTTATAAGAGGCGCAGCGACCGCTAACTAAAGTCTCAGCCTTCAAGACACGCGGCGCCGTGTCTAGCGTCGCTACGTCCTCCTTTTGTACCGTTTCTAATTTTCTGGTTGTTTTCGAAGCTTTCGCAGCTGGCGAAGTCTTCTCGAAGCGTCTCGGAGTCCTCTCCCTGCCTTTCCGGGGTTTTATTTATTTTTTCCCTACAATTTTGTTGTGCGGTAAGCGAACTCCCGGCGCAGGTGTTAGTTTGGCAGCCGGCCAACTCTCTTCGACTGTAGTCACCGTGGCAAGCTTCACTTTTCCAGGCGAAATCAAAGTTAGCTTCAGTAAGAATGCAATTCTGCATCATCACGAGAACACGGTCAGTAGTCATTCTACGAGACGACGCCCCTCGGCGGGTATTATCGGACAACCGACGCAGTCATCCGCCTCCCGGTAATCCGGCCTCAGTAATCCGATACCCTCGCCTCTCGCGCTAGCGGAGCGGCTTTGGACGGCGTGATTATAGTCGGTACTATAAACCTACTCGCGTTAAAGCGAAAAAAAAGTATCGCCCCAATGAGAGCTCGAACACGCCTCACATTTCGAATCTCGCGCCTTAATCCTTAAAATAAACATAGATCAAACATTGGCAAGGTTCTTGTCCTCGGGTCCCGACGGCGTACCTTCTTTGAGAGCCATCATGGAGCCCGCTGAATCGTGGAAGATGATGCCGGTTGCTGGTTCGAGCCGAAGAATAGACCCCTTTTCAAAAGTCCGCCCCAACGACCGTCCGCCATTACTCGATCATGTACTCTGAGCATGTATTAGCCAACGAGGGTTGCGTCAGAGCTCGGCGTGAACTCGGCTCAGCTAGCATTGGGCACGAGTGCTGACGTCAGCGATCGTCGAGGATTCGGATCCATTCACGCGCCTCGTGTGCAGGGGATGGATGGACGTTAATGGCTATACCCTTTGTAAGGGGCGGTACCTTGCGCCACCTAGCTTAAGAAATGGCGGCCGCCAATGTTGCTCGACGGGCTTTCGAAGAGGGTCTGTTCTATAGGGCCGAGTTTCGCGAGAAAAGCGACACGTCGCGCTCTCCAGCGCATAGGCTCGCCCGAGACGCGGTTCCAGGTAATATAAGCACAAAGACAGACCCCGTAGGGGGCTGTATTCTTTGCACTACCTCTACGTCAGGATGTCACGTGACTCACTGTTTCCGTGACGTCACGTTATCTCATGACGGCACGTGGCATTCGAAATCGACGCTTTTCTTCCTCGGATAGGAATAGCGTGTTTTCTTTCCTCGCATTCTTTAAAAAAAAAAAAATAGGCTCGTGAAATTTGGGTTTGATAGATGCACGACCTAAACACACCTTTTGTGTAAAGTTTAATTGCATTTTGTTTATTGGCTCACTTATACCTTTTCTTTTTTTTTCTCTCTTTTGAGCCTCTATAGCCCTTTGCCACACACTGTATAGATGTCCCGGGACGCATATAACCCGCAAGCGTCGAGGAAGATAATCGACACTCGGCGCTCCAGGAAGCGGGAGACCGCCCCGCGGGGTTTCTCCGATGCTGCGTTTATACGCTTGCGCATGAACTTCGCCCGCACGCTCTCGGGCAGTGCCACCCAAAGGAAAAGGCCTCCATTTCTACACCCGAAACGTTGTCACTTGGGAGCTGCGCGGCGCCGCGTCAGTGCTCGCGTCCGCGTCGCCGCCAGCGCGATTCACAGTGTCCCACAACGCGCGCGACGCTATACAGCATGCGGCGGCGGCGACTCTTCGTCGAGCTCCATTACCGATGACGTCATGCGGCGGCCTTGTCTTCTAAGTGGCTCGGGACGCCCGAGGCGGAAAAGGGTGCGAGGCGCCTCCAATTTACCCTTCACCCGTCACCGACTATGACAGCGTTTCTGAAAAGATGCTACGCGCGCGCACGACGGAAAATATCCCGATGTTGCTCGTCTGGGAGCGGAGGGAACAAGAGCAGACAGCGCTTTTTGTTCGCTCTGATTGGAGGAAGCCGGTCAGATCGAGAGAGAGAGAAAAAATGAGACTTTTACAAATATCCGTAATGCGAAATTAGAGTGCAGCTCTTGAGGTATTTTGATTTTGCGATATACCGTGCTAAACAATATGAGAAAGAAATATATACTGTATATTGTTAGGATGATGCTGTCGGCAGCATAGAGGACACGACAGGTGATGACAGAGGTAAGATAGAATGATTTATAGAGGCCGAGCCGGCCGGTGGGGCCTGGCGCCAGATGGTCGTGCGTAGAGTGCCTTCATACAAGCGCGCGCTTTTGCTTGAGTGGTGACATCTCAGCCATTTTTACGCCCAATCGTTTTTTTATGCATTTTGAAGTACGCGCAATCCGGTGTCAATCAGCTCGAGCGCGTAGATTTGGCTAATGCAGAGACGCCATTTTAGCGCCCAAGTCACGCACCGAGTGCGCGAGAGCGTCACGCGCTGAACCTTCAGTGCAACAATGGATGTCTTCACCCTGAGACAGACAGACATGTAGGCACCCTAGTCGTGCGCGCCACTGCCCCGTCGTCGTCTTCATCTTCCCAACAAAATATACTATGTACAAATATTGATCACTCTCCTCGCGTACTGGTTCTGCACCCTCCTCCTCTTCCGTGTCCTTTTCCTCCTCTTCCATACCCTCTCCCCTCCTCCTCCATACCCTCTCCCCCTCCTTCTCCACACCCTCCCCTCCTCCCACAGCTTCTCCGCTAAATTTAGCCGGAAAATTGACGCCAAGTGACCTTAACACTAATTCAGTTTTCCCGCTAAATTTAGCGGGGAAACTGCAACGTCGGATAATGCAACGTGCGCGATTACGGCGACGGCGACGCCGCTCAACCCGGAAACGGGCGCCTAAGAGCTCCGCCCTAAAAGGCAAGCTAGCCTTTGCGTGCACCCACTATAATCCTTCCAATCAGAGCCCGCGACGTTCTGACGTCATCGCGCCCTCTGATTCCCTCCTCTCCCTCAGTTTCCCTCCGTAAAGTCGCTGGATGATTTCATCGTAAACCGTGCAGACTAAAATACTAAATCTTTCATTTTGACGACAAGAAAAAAGAAAAAAAGAAGACATTTGGGCAAGGGGAGAGAGAGAGAGAGAGAGAGAGAGAGAGAGAGAGAGAGAGAGAGAGAGAGAGAGGTGGGGGTTTGTACAGCGGAGAACGCAAACTGCAAGCTCCGGGGATTTGTTTGTTTGTTTTGTTTTCAAGTTCTGGAGCATTGAAGCGGTAGAGGCGGGAACCGACTCATGAACTCCTCCCTGTCGTGGATTAATTTGCATGATATTGCCCTTCTTCTTTCTCCTTCCTACTTAGGCGACTGCACTCGAAACTATATTGACTCCTAGTCAATATACATTCAGTATAACCCGTAAAAGAGGGAGACTGTTACGTGCCATTTTAAAAAAAAATACCATTTCGAAAATATTGCAAGTATATGATACATTATCCGAGTTTTTAGTCGTGAGGATTCTCATGTACCAGGGTGAAAAAAAAATAAATACAATACGGTCTATATTGCGATTTAAATCGGACCAGTTTCACGTTACGATTTCAATCGAAGCTTTCCCGGAAAAATAATTCCGTAGACATATTTTCATTTACCGTTAGTCCGTCATTCCACGGCTTCTATTTGCATTTGTTTTCGACTTAAATCAAAAACTCATCGAGCGAGAAAGATTTATATAGGGTTGAACACGAGCAAAAAGGAAGAGCTCATCTGAGAAAATCGGATCGTTGAGCTCGATTTCTACATTTCCTTCCTTCGAGTTGCGTAATGTCCTACTGCCAGACAACCAGAACGCAAAATAAAGAAACGAAAACTAAAAAAGGCAATGTCCTATTGCAATCCAATCGGAACGCGAAATAAAAAAAAATCAAATAAAGATTTTTTTTAATCTAAGAAAAACTAAGAACTTGCACAACCAGGACTACATCAATAAAACGTTATTAATTAAACGGTACTATACATTTATCATGAAATGTAAAAGTGTTTCTATGACCCACATTAAAGGTTGAATCTCTTCAAATGCGCATTCGTAAATGCATCATATAAGTTCATTACACAAGTGCCTTACTGGTCAGTATGATGTTTTCAATATAGTTACATCTACCGAAAACAAGCACTGCACAAATGCCGGATGTTGCGGGTATCAGATAAAAATAGAAGTAATATTTTCGGGTGGGCGTATTTTAACAACCCATCTATAACGCTGGCATTCAAGACACGAGCAATACAAGGCTAATGTTTCAATAGGGAACTCACAAACAAAATATTCCACTTCTTAGTATTGCTTTCCCAGAAACCGATACAATACTTGCTGTAAAATAAAAGTATTAAATGTATTTTTTTCTTTCTACTTTCTAAATATGGTTTTCTTGAAATGCATGTGATGCATTATCAAACTCATAATTTAAAATAAATAATTTTGAACTTCTTAGAAATAATCATAATAAAAAAAGCCTAATTAGGTCATTGGGTAGTTTGTTAAGCATTGCCAAAAATCGTCAAAGTGACACGGTTTGCCACTTTTTTTTCACAAATATTAAAGCTTCAATTAACATTTCAAGTCGTTGAGAACAACACTTCCTATCTTGAGACCGTTTCAAAAACGTTCCAGTACAGTCAATTAAGCAATAAGGAAAGGGAAGAAGGTCGAGCGCGCCGTCCCCGATAAGTAAGAAAATTAGCGGTTCATAACTTTAAAATCCCAAACACTTGTTCTTTCCGCCTGTCTCCTCCTTTTTCACACTTCCGTTGGGAGCAGGTAAGGTTAAATGAGATCACGTCGAATATCTCAAAGCAGCGAACCAATCTTTATGCTTCCAACTCGGGGGACTGGAGGGTTATTTTCCTATTAGAAGAACCGTCGGAGCATCATGCAAAGACAAGCAACGCGTAAGGAAAAAAAAATTAAAAAAAAATTCAGCGAACGTAGTGCGCGTGCGATTTAAGCGAGGCCAACGCACGTGAAGTTTTTTCTCTTCGTTCGACCTTCGATCGCGTCGGGTTCAGCTTTCGAGAAACGTCGTCAAATCGGGCTTACAAAAAAAAAAAAAAGAAAAGAAAAAAAGTTTCGTCACGGACGAGGTCCCCAAGATTGCAAGATCCTATGCCTGGCGGATCAAAAAAATAATAGAAGAAATTGGAGAAGGATGATGAACGAGATTGGGTCGGAAGATTCGACGACGACGCCGGAGGCTACATTCATCTAATCGCGGAAAGCAAGATTAAGAAGCATACGGCTCGGGTTTCCGAACGTGTAATGCCTTCCTAACGCGGGACCGAGAGGTTGTGATCGGAGCCGACCAAATTACTCTGGCGTTGTAATTAAATTACGTTACTAATTATTTTGCTACGATAAATGTACTCAAATTACATTACCGATTACTCTGCATAGCTCTACTGAAATTTAATTTAATTACATTACTAATTACTTCGCATAACATTACTAAGCAGTAATTAAATTACATGACACATTACCACCGCGTCATAGTAATTATTTACAGTTACAAATCACTCTAGAAAAACGGTGACATTACCTTCAAGTTACCCTATCACACGAGAAACTTTTGCAGAACTCTCATCCTGCACTCAAGCACTGCACTCTCGAGCGCTGCATCCTGACCAGCGAAGAGGATGCTGCGATTGTTCGCAGTAACCCGGGAGCATGAAACCCACTCCAGCCCTAATTTCTATGGCACCTTTACATAGTCAACGATGTCCTCTCGCTTTATTCTGTCAACAAAAGGAGGGGGGGGGTAGTACAATGATAAAGCTCATGCCGAACCCCCTCAAGAGAGACACTTGATAATGGTTTTAAAGCAGTAGAGTATTTTTGTGTATGTGAGTGCTCGCACTTTAGTGAAGGAACGATTTCATCCACTTAACATTGTGTCGTCATCAAGATGTGTCACAGTGACCATGAGTCACTTAAGACTATTTTTTTTACTTTTCGCTTTCAAAAAATTTTTTTAAACAAATGTCGACCTTTATTTTTGCAGGTTGCACGAAACACGCCTAAAGCGTAACACATAATTAAGGAACTTAATGAAAAAAACACCGCCCCATAGTAATTAATTACATTACTTACTGCCAAAAGTAATTACATTAGAGTAATTTCATTACTGCTACCTCTGGATTGTGTGAACATGAATGCACTCATCGTACTGGGCCACTAGTGATTCGATAATAGGAACTTTAATTACTGTAATCTAAATACTTTCCTAGGTAATTTGTAATTTTAATGAAATACTTTCGATGAAAAGTGATTGTACTTGTAAGTTGACTCCTTTTCGGGCTTCGCTAATTGCAAAAGTCAAATTACAATTACACTTTCTTATCTATTTGCCAGGCTGGCGCGTCGCTCTATATACAGAGTCACCGACATGAGAAAATGCACTCAAGGGACACTGACACACCCCAGTCCTTTTTTCTTTTTCTTTTTGAATGCGAAAGCATTTACTTTTTCATGTAGCAAACCGGCGTTATCAACTTTTGAAGCCGCGCCAAACGGCAGCAAAATTCGCCTGTCCCCTGGAGTGAAGCCTGTAGTCTGTAGCCGCCACCTCATTGGCTGGCGCGCGGCGTAGTTCCAAGAAACGCCACCCCACAGAGAAGCCCTCTCCCCATGGCGGCGCAGCTGCCCGGCCGCCGGTAATAAGAGGGGCGCACAGCTTGTGCGAATACGCCACGTATACGAATGCTTTCGGATTCCGACACGTTAGCAGCCTTAAACGTCTTTGTAGTTTCTTTTTGTTATGCGATTTATTATGGTGTTAGGAGACTACCCGACCAATAATTTGCTATATATTCACGCATTTTTACAGAAAAAAAACTCATTTGCTTGAATTTGTAACATGAGCATGGAAGCTCATGGCCGCGCCGTGTGAACGATGTGTACCGAGGAGGAAGAAATACAGAGCAGGAGAGACATGCCGGAAAACACAAACCTAAACCCGACCGCGTTTATTTTTTTCTCCGCTTTTTTGGCGTGTGAAAAAGACGCCGACGCCGAAGTTGCGTAAACCGTTTGTTGTGCGATTGTTTCGCACTTGCATATCTCTCGATGTTCAGCACTTGAAGATCGATTGGCCGGTACCACGAACGACAGTTCCGAAGTAGCGGCCCGACGTCCGTCCCAACATTGGTCCGTCGCGGCGTCCCAACTTCTGGCTGCCCAAGCTTGCGCGGACTGTCACATTCAAGTGCATACGATAATTTCCAAATGAACAACAACAAACATCGCAATTTCCCCGGGAATATTTAAGGCGACAGTCATTAAATATCAATAAGCAGTAATTACACTTTTGGACGCGTGTAGTTTCTATCCCACGGATCTAAAAAAATTTGTGTGCATCGAATCATAAAAAAGAGTCAATTTCTGCCTTTCTTGACAAGAGACCGGAACGTTTCCGACGGCTGTAATTTCCTGGGTATCACAGAACTCAAACCTATTAGGATCGTGATATTTAACTGAAAACTTTTGATTCCACGGAATGTCCCAAAAAGTTGGCCATGTTTATCCTCCGAATTGCACCGCGACCGACCAAGACGTTAGCGGCGTTCCGTTAGAGTATTCCTGGGACCCCACTAGTGCCAGCAAGCTTGCGTAAAGTGAAAAACACTCATATACAGCGTCGTTGGACGGCCCTTTAAACAATAAATAAGTCTTCCTTAGATTATTTTAGTGCCTAGTAACACAAATAGATCCCTTTTCCTCTGAACCAGAAGTAAAAAATGAAAGACGTTTACAATTTCCTGTAATGCCGAATTAGAGCGCAGCTCTTGAGAAGGAGGAGGGGAGGATACGGAGAGGAGGGTATCCTCTCCTCCTCCCCTCCCCTCCTCCCTCGTGACGTCACTCATTTCCCGAGTGACATCACTTGTGACCCTCGTGACGTCACTCCTGACCTTCGGCGAGGCCTTCACGAGTGACCTTCGTGACGTCTCTCGTGATCCTAGCGTCGTCACGTGTGACGTCATTATGGAAAGCGTCCCATAATGCAATACGCGGTTACGCCGACGACGACGACGCTCAAGCCGGAAACGGGCGCCTTAAAGCTGGGCTCGAAAAGCTCGCTAAGAATCTTCGCCGTTGTGCAAACTATTAAAACAGCTGATTTACACCATACTCAAAACTCCCTTCATACCAGCAGTAAAGTACGCGAAACAAACGAAATGTGACGAATCTTAAATTTCAAAATGGATCCTCAAGGGTCAGACAAAGAGTAGACTAACATAATTAAAAAAGCAAGAACAAAAAGACATTACTTTAACGTAGTTGGGGTCACACAGCTCGGGGTCACACAGCTCACGAGCCCAGCTCATTCCCAGCACACTCTTCCCCTGCGTTCGTTTTCGGTTCCACTAGCCGACGACGTGGCAGTGTTTTCTTCGTTTCTTTTCGTCCGCGAATGACGCTTCGTCGCAGACAAGTACCGTTCTTCGCTCGGGTTCGCCGACTAACCGTCCGCTAACGATATCCTAATTCGCTTGGCGAGAGCCAAATTAGATCTAGCTCTCACCAGGGACAAAAATCGGACCTACGATACGAGCAGCAATTTCGGGACCGACTGAAACGCATGCCGCCAGCGACGACTTTTGTCTTTTCTTTCTATAGGCATAGGAACGAAAATTAAGGCGCTCCTTTGATCTACCCGCCTAAACCTTGCGCGTGCAGAATGCATTAGCGATATTATGGTCCCTGGAACCCGTCTCCCTCTGGTGTGTGCTTTGTGCGTTTCCCCTTTGGGGGTACCACGTAGAAACACAGTAGGGTTATACTTGGGTCCGTATAATGACGTGTTTATTAGACGAACACGTTATTAGACACGTTTGCCCTAGGGCCAACACAGTCCGAGATAATGGCGCAGTCTCTACGCGGAGAGGAAGTCGTCTGCTTGTTGCGCAGGAGTTGCAGTGACGTCAGAACGACACCGAGCTGTGATTGGCTCTGATTAAAGGATAGTGGGTAGAGCTCAAAGCAAGCTTCCTTGAGATCTACCCACTATCCTTCAATCACAACCAATCACAGCTCAGCGTCCTTCTGACGTCACCACAACCCCTGCAAAAGAAGCAGACGAACTTGCTCTCCGCATTGCCAGTATCACCACTAGGGCTCCAAGCTGCCGGTTTATTCGTAACGCCACGGAAGGAAGAGGGTCAGAACAAGAAAGCAGGGCCAACACACCGCTTAAGAAGACAAAGGCCGTAGTGCCGACATTTTTTGCGTCATCAGCGTAGGCCGACGCTGGACACAGGTTGGAAACGTCTGCCGCGTCCGCGCTCGGCTTCAAGTCGAGTTTGGGCCGAACGTTGACGCAAGCGTCGTGTCCGATCTTTGACCATGCGTCGGCCTTCGGTGATGACGACACCTCTGCCGGCACTGCGGCCTTGTCGTCTAGGAGGTGTGGGCAGGGCAACTCCGTCGAGCAGAGCCTCCCGCGGCGAAAGTCGCCTTCAACCGTTAGTTGATAAACAGAAAAACAAGGAAGTGTTGCTGGGCCTTTGGCGAAGTATGTCACCTTTTTTTTTGGGGGGGGGAGGAGGGGGAGTGAAAGATTGAGAGAGTAGCAGTAGTCGGCCCAGCAGCGCCCCGCAGCATCGCGCCGCCGCGCAAACGCAAAGCCGCCCGAGAACACAGACACCAACCGGGCAAAGTAGCTACAGTCGGTTACAAGTCAAGAACGTAGGAGAAGCTCCTCCCGCAAGCGTGATGCGCCGGTTTCAAATCCTTCCGCAGTCGAAAGAACAGTTCACTGGAAACGCTCCTTGTTCCGCTTCAATGGATGGATAATGGCCACAGAGTGGTGCCAACTTGTCTTCGACCCCCACTTTTTAAGAAAGCGACCTTTGTATTCATCGGAGGGGGAACCGAGCCCCTGAAAGCAGCCTTTGTATCTATCGGAGGGAAGCTAATCCCCGAAAGTCGTATTTGTTTCCACCGGAGGGGAAAACTCTAATCTCCCTCTCGTGGCTTCCACAATGCTAAGTCAAAGTCGAAAGATAAAGCAAACAAGTACAAAAAGGCAAGACCCTCCTCGCGCGTTGGCCGCCACGTCACGGAAACGATGGGACGCGGAGGTGGCGGAGGGATATACGATTCCCTTTGAGGGGCATTTGCCGCTACCTTTTTAACCTGTAACTTACTATAGTGAAGTGGTCGAGGGATGAGTCAATCCTATTTTGCAAGGAGAGATCAGGCAAGAATCTTGAGGCTGTTGGTTCAATAGGTCGTCACCAAGCGCACCAGTCCAAAGCGCCACCGAAGAGGCTGTTATATGGCCGAATTGCATTTTAAGCCGAATAAGCCAAATAAACAAACAAGCCGAAACGATAAAAAAATTATTGTGGCCGGGGTAGGGAGGGTTTTCTTATGTATTGGGCCGCGATGAAAAGTGTTAATCGCGGCAGCAATACATGCCTTGCACGTGACGTCACGCTAAGGAAGGACGGGGCCCTGCGCCATGCTGGTGGTGGACTTCACACCGCGCGCGGATACGCTTACCAAGGCGTAGGACGCCGCTAACTGCCCGGACATGGGCTGACATGCACCACATTTTCAACAAAGGTACCTAGTTATGTTACATGTGAACTAGGAAAAACAAGCCGAGCTTACGACGCAGACGTTTTAGACAGTACGTGCGGAATTTTTAAACATTGGTGCGATTGCACTACGAGCAGAAAGTTTCCATATGCCACTTAGTTCTGACGCAAAAAAAAAACAACTGTCCTGTCGTCAAAAAAAAAGTTTAATTGCGCGTTGCGAAACTTTGACGAGTGGCTCTAGGAGTCACTTCTAAGAAAATTGTTACAATCTTGCGAAATACTAATAAACAACACCAGGTTAACGTCATAATCTAAACCCCGCGACAAGGACAAATAAAATTACGGACAAGACAACTCTAACTGTCTCGGGGCTTATATTATGATGTTTCCTAACCGGCTCGCCTGCATACTTTCGCTCCTTGCTAAGGGTACCGTCTCGCGGACGGCATAAACCGATGCCCCGGCGGAGGCGTCTCGGCGAGCTTGCAGAACGGGGGACGCCTACAACACGATCGCCGTCTGGCCGGGCTCGCGGCTCGACACTCGCCCGTACTCGGCCGGCAGCCCCGAAGGAGCGCTCGAAGCGTGGAAACGGCGTTATGTAACGAAAGGCAAAGGGCATCATACCACGAACGGGCAAAAGCCGATGCAAAGGTCGTGCGCGAACGTAAACAACGGTAGAAAAGTGCCGTCGCTCGCCGCAATGAAATGCGTCCCGGAAATTCGGTAAACCGCGTCCGCATTCCCCTTTCCTGCTGCTCGTACTTTCTCTAACTTGACGGCTACTCTGTCTCGCGGGACATGCCGACTAAACGATCGTCGGGATACGTAGTAATTGCAACAGCCGAGCGCGGCGCAGTTTACCGGTTTACCATTGCTCTCGCTGCGAAGGGCCGTCAGGGACGTCGAGTCAACCACCAGCATGGTGCTTGCCGGCGCTCGACGTCATCGTATGACGTAGGTGCAAGGCATGTATTCGGCTTCCCCGGAGGAGGGGGGGAGGTAGGGGGAGGTAGACCGGTGTTACTATGACTCAGGCCAGAGGAATGCGGTCGTCCCGTGGTGAGAGGTCATGCATCCCCGCTTGCAGCGCAAGTGCCTTGAGAGCGGAGATACTTCCGCGTTACCGACACAGCGCGGGGGACAGGAAAGCGGATCGCGGAGGCAAGCGCTTCCGCGATCGGAGCAAAGGAGAATACCTTGTGTTTACAGGTGCACCCTCGAGGAAGTATCCATCCAGGTTGCGATGGTGCCTCTAGTATCCCTCGGACGTCAGGCGATGCGCCCCGGGGGCGCCAAGGCAGCCGCGTCGAACAACGGGGACCTCAAGGCGGCCGCGTCGAAGCACGAAGAACAACGAGGAATGGATGCGCCCGGGGTGGTCGGAAGTAGGTTTTCTCGCCGGAGGGGCGGACGCGTCCAGCTATCAAGGTTCCGGAGGGCGTCCCTTTGGCAGATCACCCGAAAAGGGGCGAGGGAGAGCCGTCCACGAGGGAATACGGCCTCGACTCGCATCTGGGTCGCGCTCCGACATGGCGATGCCCCGCGGCCTGCCTGAGATTTTCGGTTCCCACAGTTTACCGCGTCCAAGAAAGTGGCCCCTCGATTTCCGCCTGGTAACGTCGTAGAAGCGTCACGCTGTCGCCGGCCGCGACCCTGGCGGCGTCCAAACAGCAGACGCCTATTCTGCAGCAGGTCGTTCCCCAGCTTGACCAGTCCATCGAAGCTTGGGCAGCCAGGGGTTGGGACGCCGTGACGAAGGCGACACTCCCGTTCGCTCCTGTTTTTCGCCCGGCACTCGAAATAAAGATACAATTCATTCGGGATAGGGTTAGCCATCGCGCCGAACGTCCGGGTTATGGCTAATAAAAGTTTAAAATTAGCAAATGAATTATTTCGAATATACTAATTAACTTCCTAAATATTCGCTTCAACTAGCACACTCCAATTTAAAAAAAAAGTTTTTCGTTGTTAAACTATGCCATGGCATGTTGTTAATTCAAACAAAACTCCATCGAGCAACATTAAACTTCTTTTTTTTTTTTGTGCACGAAGCGTGTGATATTTGATTTTAGTCTGCGCCCAACGCTGACACGGCCCACGTATCTAATACGTGATTAAAGTGCCTGTCAAAAAAAACAACAACGGTGGACTCGAATGATTAGCTCAGCGGCCAGTAGACGGCGCCCGCTTTTCAAAAGGGTCCATTCAGACAACATCAGTTCTGCTCCGCGCTATTCTCCGCACAAGTTAGACTGTCCTAAGTTCGCCGTAACCAGTGTTTAAAAGCCCCTAAAGCAGACTTGTGCCCGGAACTCGTAAAAAGTAATTATTTACAATTACAATTAGTTGACTTAAAATGAGACTGATTACGTTACAAATTACCAGCCGTAAAAAGCAATCGATTAATTACTTCGTTACTTTACTTGATTATATTGAACCATGGTTAAAAGCGCTAAAAGACGTACACGAGATAGAAGACAAACACGAGCGCCCGAGTTTGTCTTCTATCTTGCGTACGTCCTTTTAGCGCTTTTAACCATGGTTCAATCAGTCAACACCAACTAGACCGACAACAAGAGTCTTTTACTTTACTTGATTACGTTTGCGTTACTTCAAAGAAACTCCCAAAGGACATTCAATGTTTGATGCGTGTTTTTGGGGCGAGATTTTTTGCCTCCTTTGTTTAAGCTGACAGCAGAGTTTATAAGGCAATTTTGGTGTTACAATAAGCTGCCGGTGTCATATCGCCGACGCATTTTCTGCTTCACGAACCCGCTAATGGGAAGTCACGCGGCACAAAGCGCATAGCTGGTTGGCCCCACGCTGTTCTTTCTGTGTTTGCGGGGCGGGCGCGCTTAGCCAGAAACATCAATACACAAACAACAACAAAAACGAAAGGCAGACAGGAGAGGGGGTGGTTATCATTGAGGCCCGTTCTCGTTGCGACCTACTCAAAAGAACCATCTTCAAAACGTCCTTATCGGTTGGGGCGGCCGCATTTGGTCCGCTCTCATTACATCCTTCGCGTTTCATCCTCCTCAAAAAAAAAAATATATATATATATATATATATATATATATATATATATAAAATTAATAAAAAATAATAAGAGGGGCACTTGGACGTGTCGGTGTCATGGCTTGGTCACCGCATATGCCCGAAGAAGCTGCTTCGAGTCGCGTCCCTCCGTCCCTCCTTCCAACTGAACTACACGCACGCACGCACGCACTGCACTCGCTCTCTCTCTCTCACTACACACACACACACACACACACACACACATCACACACACACACACACACACACACACACACACACACACACACACACACACACACACACACACACACACGCACGACACACACACACGCACGCACGACACGTGCTTTGGTCCCCCGGTTTAGCTAACGGCTCCTAGAATACGTAGAATACTCTTGAAACCAGTGTTGCCAGATGGGAAACATTTAAATCAGTAGATGGACACCCTAAATATCCGAGTAGATCACCCAAACAACTAGTAGACATTAAAAAAATAATCGTTTGTATTTCCGACCGCTCTTAATAGACAATATAACATAAATAATGTACTGTAGTCAGATACAACATAAGAAAGACAGTGGGAGGAGGAAAAGGGCGGAAACGGAAAGTTTAAGTGTAGAGGAGCGACTCCTTTCCACAACGGCATTTTCTTGTGAGCGCCCTTTCCACCCTCGCACTGTCTTTCTTATGTTGTATCTGACTATAATAAACGCACATAGAAATTATTCGTGGACATCCCCATCATTTTTGTGACGCCATCAAGGGAGCGAAACCAAAACAAGCTTTTGTTCAATACTTGCTCGCGCTACCTTTACGCTCACTAACCTTCAAATATTGTATCTAAGACCATAAAAAATGAGACATTACAGAACGCGCAGGCCACCCAAGAGTTTCTTAGTAGCAATTAACACTTTTTATGAACCAGTAACAATGTCCAACAATAGAAGGCCCCTCAAAAAATTAAACAAAGTTCGAGAAATCCTGTTTCTCAAAAAATTGTTCCAGTCATCGTTCACCTTGTCATGATTGCTAGACATTGCAGAACACGCAGGCCACCCAAGAGCAGCTTGACTAGCACTCCACACTTCCCTAAGCACATGTCACAATGTCCGACAATTCGCAGAACACCAACAAGTTTAAAGCAAAGTCTGAGAAAGTCCTGTCTCTCACATAAACATGTTTTTAATCATTGCTGGCCTCGTCATAGATTGAGCTGTTCATCCTCTTCAAGAGCGTGCGGCTAACAGGATAAGAGAAGCACGCCGACTGGGCGGTCATGCGTCGGGTGTGAAGGATACCAGTGAGTGTGTCTGCATTGAGCTTGTTTCTTTGCTTTGTCTTCAAAACCGAAACGCTTGAGAAGACTCTTTCTACTGCTGCACTTGAGTGTGGCAAGCATAGCAGGGAGTGCACAAATCTTGACAAGATGGGAAATGCTAGAGAGCCATCTCCGTGACTTCGTTCTGAGGGCCGTACTCCAGAAGTTCTCCAGGCCCACATTTGCAGACGACGGTTCGTGTTCCACGTTGCGGAAGGAGCGCCACTCTGTGTCGAGAGCTTGGAGATCTTTTGAGTCCACGATGTCCGGGAGGCATGAAGCGAGAGGAAGCAAGAGTCTGTGTCTTTTTTTTTCCAGTACGTTACGAGGATCAAGCATTTCCAGAAGTTTGGTAGCCGGATCCTTGAACGCAAACCTCGAGTAGATCTGCTGTGCGCTCTCGATGTAGAAGTCTAGACATCTCAGTCTGAAGCCTTCGACGAGAGGTGCTGGGAGGTTGGTTTCTTTGAGAAGCGAGCATGCTACCTTGGCTCCGAGGTACACTTCTTTAAGCTCACAAAAATGGAGTGGGTTCTTGAACTCGACTTCTTCGACAGGCGTTGACGCCAAATAACGACTCTTCATGTAGCAGTCTAAGATGGTCCTCAGAGCATCAGAGATTGTTTTCCTCAGTGTGTGAATTTGAGGAGCCTCCGACTGCATCTGCCTGTTCAGATTGGTGAAGATCGGAAGGACGAACTCAAGGAACTCCAAGTACATTCGAACAAGTGGATCTTGGAGTCTCTGCAGAATCGTGTGTGGTGCCAAAAGGCGGGATGTGCCTACTTCTTCGGCAAAGAAGCACTTCAGTGGCTCATACTGTTCTAGCACTCTCTCGACGGCGGAGTGAAGAGATAGCCATCGGGTCTGACTCGCATACAGTAGTTTGTGGGGCTTACTCTCAAGAAATGCTTGAAAGGCATTCAGTCTTCCCTGCCTCTTGGGGCTTGAGTGGAAATAGTTGTGGATGTCTCGAACCTGGTCTTCAACTACTCGTGGCAGCTTCTCACAAGCATAGGATGCACAGAGATGGAAGGAGTGGCAAATGCATTTCATTACAAACAACTTCGGGATATCCTGTCGCAGAAGCGTCACGAGAGAATTCCTTGTCCCCATCATAACATTCGCCCCATCAGCTGCAAACCCTATCATGTTTTCTTTGTAAGGGATGTTCCAGTCGGTAAACGCCTTGACGACGTGCTCATACAACGCCTGTGCAGTCGCATCCTGAATTTGGAGCAGGTCGAAGAAAGCATCCACGACGCGATCTCTGTGGAACACCCGCGTTACCATAGCAGAGATGCTTGCAGCAACTGACATCAGTTGATTCGTCCACAATCAATGAGAATTTGTTTTTTCTCAGAAGCTCGCACAGGTCCTCCTTGCTTTGGTGTCCAGTGACATTTTTTACGACAGCCGTAGCTTTAGTTCGGCTGCATGCGATTGTTTTAGCAATACTCGAGTCCGGACACACTGCCACCAAGAGTTTCGGCATGTGGTCCATGATAGTAAAAGGCACACTGTGTTCAGCTGTGAATGCAGCGAGTCGAATTTCACCCTCACGGACCTGGTTGTCTTCTTTAGTAGCTCGACTTGTCGAGGGCATGCTCAGTAGGGTCTGCTGGCCAACAAGCTTTTTTGCATTCGACGTGTGTTTTTTGCTTGCTGCATGTTTTTTTCTAATTCGCAATTTTCTGCGGCCAAGTGCACATCACATGCCTTGCACAAAGCGAAATTATTACCTTTAGTACTTTTGCAGATCCATCCTCGAAATTGCAGTTCTTCTTCCCACGCTGTTTTATACCTCTGTATGTACTTTTTTCTTTTTTGAGGGGGGCGGAGGGATGCGGTTGCCGCTATCCGAGTCGCCGCTCATTATAGTGCGTGCACGAAGCAAGGCAAAACCAAAGTCGTATCGGTTTCGTAAGTACGCGCGCACGCGGCTGCGTTGGCCGTGTTCCGGCTTTGGATGGATAGATAAATGAATCGAGCGATACATGTGCATAGTTTCGTTTTTAATTTTTTTTTCGTGCGTTTGCTGGCTAATATGACGAGGGCCAGCGCTTCAAACTGCGTATTCTCATATCCCTAATATCTTTTTATCCATTAAAAAAAAAGACAGTAGATTTTCTTTTTTATCAGGGAATCAGCAGACAGCGTGCAAAATCGGTAGATCTACTGAGAAATCAGTAGACCTGGCAACACTGCTTGAAACATGCAGCGAAGGTCAGGACCAGGTCGTTGGGTTGTCCCGAAGTGGGCGCAGGCGCTGTTTCACACAACACCGAATTATGTCTTTGTGTCAAAGCTCGGCTTCTGGTGTCTCCATTTTCCCGAGCCACGGGAGGGGGCACCGAGACTTGTGCCCCCCTCCCCTCCCCCCCCCCCCCGACTTCCCCTCCCGCCCCCCCACACACACACACACAAACACACACTCCATTGATAGGAACACTGCGTTGTCACGCTTTCCGAGAATAATGATGCAGTGCCATTCTATTTGAACTGATATTCACACACCCTTATAAAATATACACACACACACACACACACACACACACACACACACACACACACACACACACACACACACACATATATATATATATATATATATATATATATATATAAGTCGGAGACCCGTACTTGCGGAGTTGCTATGCTAAGAGTTTATTGTATGTATTACGACAGTTTCGCCGAGAGGCTCGGCTTCGTCAGGATCATATATGTGAGGCATCATGACGATGCCCTCACATGTATGATCTCCTGACGAAGCCGAGCCTCTCGGCGAAACTGTCGTAATACCTACAATAAACTCCTAGCATAGCAACTCCGCAAGTACGGGTCTCTGACTTATTACGTTTTCCCGGTCCATTGTTCTCAAACTACTCTGCCTCACCTATATATAAATATATATATATATATATATATATATATATATATATATATATATATATATATATATATATATATATATATATACTTCCGCCGTTCCCCAGTTATCATATTGCTACAGTACTTGCAAACCCCGGACGAGTCCGAACAAGGGTCAAAGTCCTCTTTAACGTGATTGTCCGGAGCCTCCCCGCGAATTCAAAGTGAATCGAAGCGAGCAAAATGAGGGACAGCAATCGCGGCTGTCGTTGGCGCTGATCACCGCGCGCCGAGCGATCGTGCAAACAGTCGTAAAATCCGGTAATCCGACGTCCGCCCCCGACCTCGTGGCTGCGGGACAGAGAGACGAAAGCCACTAACCCGCGCGGCTGCACGGTCGTTCACACCCACACACTCGGAGAGATCTCCCCGCGGTCGAGGCACTCGGGACAGCCATTTACACGGCGAGCAAGTGTTCCCAAATGCGTCCTTGGCGCATCCAAACGTAAGGGAGATCGTACGCCACTCAAAGGGAAAAACATATATGATACCATAGCCTCCTCTATACTCCCAAAGCTTGCCAGTTCGACGACGGAGCCACAGAGTGCGTGGTCGCATATTTGAAGCGCGAGGATCTGGTATACACGAACTCATCTCTGTTACGTCACGGCGCGGTGGTGGCGCGTCGGTCGCACTTCCGGTCTGGGGCTGTGGGCGGAAGGCCCCATATGAGGCGTGTATTCCTGCGTTGTTTTGAAAGGAACCTGACGAAAACATGCCTTTTCGTCAAACCGCCGCGACTGGGGCTGTACTAAAAGAGTCGAGAAAGGTTTGAAGATCAGTTTTCATGTTCTCGGTTCGTCCGAGACCGTGGATATGTGCTGTAAAAATGGTAAACCAGACGCCGCCGGACCACAATTGCTTGGGGGGAAGCACTTTGGGTTGAATTCACGGATACTTGTGGTCATCAGAGTTATTTGTTTTGTTCCAACATAAACGCCGGAAAACCGTCAAGTTGTACGGCCCACCTGCGGACTACGTTCAGTGCGTCTTGAAGTTCGAACGGCCGTCTGATCGTTCGAACTGTCGTCTGCTCTTTCAAACACTTCTGCTTGTCGTCTGCTCTTTTAGACGACACCGGCCCGTAGACGAAATGTTGGCCCGGTACTTGCGATAAGAAGTAAGTGCAGGCCTCAAAAGACTTAAGTTTGAAGGTTGGTAAGCAGGCTCCACGTAAACAGTAGATACAAGGAGATGTTGATTATTGTTACCAGCGGCCATCACCGACTTGTTATGCCTGATTCACTTCGTCCGATTCTGCTTGCGATTTTCAGTATTGACGTCGACCATCTCAGCTACGGTTCACGCTTTTGCAGCCCGAGCGACTTCGCGACTGAAAATTGCGAGCAAAATCTCATCATGTGAGTCAGGCTTTAGCGTACATTCTGCGGCGTCCACGCGGAATGAATCGCCGCATGTCAGATTATTCACGCGAAGTTTTGCGGTGTAACGAGCCTCGTTAATTTCGCTGACGCCGCTCATGTAGTCAGACATTGCCAGGAAGACGTAGAATCAACAATTCGAAAGCAATAAAGGGCAGGGGGACTCACACCAACGCCGACAACATCGCATTTCAATGGTTTGTTTATGGGCGACGGCGAGCTTGTTGCCCACACCCCCACCGCGCATGCGCGGCGCCGGTGGCGTCCGCTAGGGGCGCTGCGGGCGCTCCGGTTTGTTTGTAAACATGAGTTGGTGTATAGCACAGAGCGTCAACAGAGCCATTTCTCGGGGAACCCAAGGTCCCTTCATGTTTCAAAAGTAGCGCAGGTGCGCCGATGCACGAGGCACGTGCAACGTGCAACCCTTGGGAAGATCATGGCGGCACAGCGCAGCTATGCTCTATTTCACCTTATGATGAACCGCAGGAAAGGCTACAAGCGCGAGCTCCTTGCTCTGGGGCACGTCTCGGCGGCACAAGCTCTCGTGACTTAAGAGCGGCTGCCAACGCTATGAGCTCGCGCTTCTAGCCTTCGCTGCGGCTACAACATAAGGTGAAACGAAGGCTATAGAGTGGCGCAGCACTGAGCTAGATTTCGGACGCCATGAATTTCCCAGAAGTGGCGCGTTCGGCACGTGCCTCGAGCATTTCTTACAACAATGAATGGCGCCACTATTTCCGGGGAACCTTTAGGGGAACCTGTGACGTCAGCGCGCAGCTTTTGCAGCGGCGAAGACACGAAACACACTTGCTCGCTTGGGAGAAGTCTGTTTCGGCGTCTCGCCTCAGCGGGGAGCCATTCACGTGGCTCTCCTCTCCATCCATTGTCTGCCGCTCCGCCCTTTCCGTTTCGGCGGCCACTTCTCGTGGCGATCTGCCAGGTTTTGTCGGTATATAGACCGACACGCGGAGCGACTCTGTTTACCAACACGCCGCAAGGCCGCGCATGCGCGGTAGCTATGTGGGCAAGAGCAGCCCGGCTCTCCGTGTTTTCGCCATTGCGTTCTATGGCGTGCGCTCGTTGTTGTCGTTGTAGGGACGCTTGTATCTTTATTTGTGCGTCGTATTTCCTGAGAACGTATGTCGTATCCTATGCCCGACTATTTGAGCTCGCTGCCCGAGCCTGAACGGCAGCGGTATCGAAACAAACTGTGCGGTGACGGCGTTGCCTTCGACGATCCGTATGCCGTAAACAAGGCCTGCTGGACTTCCGACGTAAAGTTGATGCCACCGAAGTCGACGGCTCATGTCGTCGTTTATTTAGTTTTTTCGCCAAGCCAGTTCACGGCCGACACGGTGCAGGCGTACAAGTCTCTCGAGGCCTACGATTACTTCGAGTCGGTTTCCGCACTGCCGGCGGGATCAGCAGTCTGTGGGTCTGCGGAAGTGTGTGTATTCATTAATTGATTAAATACACACAGCGTCTTCAAGTCAAGGTATGATATTTTTCCTACCCTCATGACCACAAGGCATGACAAGCAGTAACGCTTTGTCCTTTCTGCAGTCTTGGCGGTAACACGTTACAAGTAACGGCGTTGCCGGTAACGCGTTACTTTTTTCAATAACGTAGTAACCTACTCGTTACGTTTTCGACACAGTAACGGGTAACGTACTTACGTTACTACTTCAAGTAACGTAGTTACGTTACTCGTTACTCCTTCCCAAGTCTTAAAGAAATTACACTTCAATTTTTTCCGTGTTTTAGGCGTCAAGCCATGTTTTTCTTGGCGTTTTTTCTCGTGAGTATTTAGGTGAAACCGTAAAACGAGATAAAGTAATTATGTTCAGTTTCTGCACGAACATAATGTTTCTTGAAATATGACATGTATCGTCAAAACCGTAAAATGTGCTAAATCTTAATTTAAAAAAAGTAACGCAGAAGTAACGTGCGTTACTTTTTATCGGTAGCGGTAACGGGTTCCTTTTATTTTTAGGCAGCGTAGCTCGGTAACGCGTTACTTTTATTTGCAAGTAACGAGTAACGTACTTCGTTACTTTTCTCCGGTAACGCCTACAACACTGCCGTTCTGTCGCCGATCCTCTTCTGCTGGGTAGCACGGGCGTAGCGAGCCTCCGACAAGCGCTTGGCCGATGCTTTGTGCGCGAACACACATGGGAACAAAATCCCGGTGGTCTCGATCAGGCAACGGTTTCCCTGCACATAAGCAAGCCTCGGGACGGAGATTGAAATGGAAGCCGCACTTGCCTTCAAGAAAGTGTTTGCCGCACAAACGGTCGTTCGCGCGAGGCGACGATTCTTTTCGATCCACGGATATTATCCACCTTTTATGCCTTTCAGAGTCTGCCGGGAACTTGTGGAAACTCACTCCGCTACTTTTCTTGTACATTTCGGTGCAATTAACAGCAACACAGCTTCGCGGCATGCTGAAATGCTATGACGCCCATGCGAAACGTGCGCCCTTTTGCCCACACCCTGCCACACCCCCGGCTCCGGCGCGATCGCAGCGCCGCCGCAGCTCCGTGACGTCAATCCCGCGTGTCGGTGTTATGGTTGAGGTCGGGGGAAAAAGAAAAAGACAAACACGTGAGCGCGTTTGGCAGGTAGAGACAACAACCGAGGCGCCTGGGGAGCATACCAATAACTTGCACGCCGTATGGTGAGATACGGAGGGAGAGAAGGATAGAGAGCGAGCAGGGAGGTCACAGCGCCCTGCATGGTTGGAACGATTCTGACAAGGCGAGAGCGGCGGGGATCGGAGCTTGAGTTGTCTCGCCTCCAGAGCGGGCTTCCAGACCTTCAACGGTGATTCGCCGTCTCGTCCACCCATAGCACGGTGGAAGGCACGTAGCGCGTGCTGGAGGCCGCGGGCGTTCGAACGACACGACCCGCCGTTCTCACTCCGTCCGTGACTATGCAGAGCGCAAGTTCGTCCGCTTTCGGCGCAGGGGGTTTCGGTGACGGCACAATGCCGACCTCCGATTGGCTCTGATTGAAGGATTACGGAGACGACCTTGAGGCAGATATAGCATTGAGCTCTACCCACTAATCCTTCCGAGCGGAGCCCATCAAATCTCGGCGTTCCGGCCTCACCGCAACCCCCCGCGCAAGCAGCAGACGAACTTGAGCTCCACCTGGTGGGCAGACCCAAAGTCTAGCAACCTTTCTCTCCGCTCACTAGGGAAGGCGTTCGAAAACGTCGAGTAGAGACAAAGGGAGCCAGCGTTTACGCCTACCCCCTAATCCTTCCAATCGGAGCTCGGTGCTGGGACGCCCCCACCCGCTCTCATAACCTCCTCCCCCTCGGTTTCTCAGAGTAAAGGCCCTTTTCAAGACCCCGTGGAACACCAATGACGGCCGCCATTTCTCACGGAACAAAGCGTGTGATTGGATCCGAGCACCGACGAAAGGCTGACGATAGAGAAAGGTGTTGAGCACAAACTATATACGGCCTCGCAGAACCCCCTTGCAGAAATTGATGTCACGTGACTCGAGGTCACGTTGGGCGGTCCCGTGACGTCGATTTCTCCGCTACATTTAGCGGGAAAATTGACCGGACGGTTCCCCGTGACGGTTTCCTCGTAGAATCGTCAGCCAAAACACATCCTGCGCGTATATAAAAAAGAAAAAAAAGAAAAAAGAAGACGGTTTGCTGGCAAGCTGCGGCGTGAGGTCTCATCGTGTAATCCACGGTCGAAAGCAACATTCCTATTCTGTCTGCTTTCGATCGACTGTTTGCTGCGTCTTACAAATGAAACGGAAGAACAAAGCTACGCCTGGAAACTTTTCGAGGGAAAGTCCACCACTATGGATGGAAATTGAAGCTCCTTTCACGCGGGCACCGATTTTGCATTCTAATTTCGCAGCCAGTCACTCCATTCGTAACGCTCTATACGGGCCTTGTACAGGTGGTCGAGTTTCCGCACCGCGTCCGAAGACAGCGTTTCGTTTTAGAGAATTCGCTTGTACGCTGCGGTGTTTGCCGAACCTTACGTTCGCACCACGAGCGGAAATATATTTTCCAAACAGCGGGTCGTCGCAACTATACTCCGTTTCACCTTATGTTGTACCGCAGACAAGGCTAGAAGCGCGAGCTCATAGCGTTGGGAGCTACTCTAAATGCACGAGAGCTTGTGCAGCCGAGATGTGCCCTAGAGCAAGGAGCTCGCGCTTGTAGCCTTTCCTGCGGTACATCATAAGGTGAAACAGAGTATAGTCCCGCGACAAGATGGAGTGGCGCCACCCTGGCGGCGCCTTGTCGTGACGTAGTACCAAGTATCCCGTGATAGCTCCTGCGCTTCCTTGGTAGCATGTAGGTTGAGGTGTACCGTTCAAAATTCACGTTTGATTGGATAATCCGAACGAGAGTTTGGGGCAGCGTGTGAACAAATTCTTTCGTTGTACTTCTCGTCAATATTAGGCTCGAGCAGCGGGACGACAGTGGCGTCGCGACCTCCGGAACAGGACCTAGTGACCTTGTTTCGTGTATCGTGCCGACCACGACCAAGTCAGTCGTCTTCGTGCCTTCGGCGGCTTGCCAAGTAACCAAACAAGTAGATTCTGGGACGACATGATTCCCGGAGCGAATTTTTTAATGCGAATAGCATTTTAATGCGAATAGCATTCTTTGGCTACTTCAAGCACTTTTCGTTTATGTATCTATCTGGCTATCTAACCTCTTACGCCGCGGGTCGATAAATAAATAAAATCAGCAGAACCCATCCTTTGGGAATGATTATCTACGTTAATGCGAATAGCATCAAACGGTGCGGAGTTATGCGCGTTCGTCAGGTGGCCGGCACACTCTAGATACGCCAGCCCACTCTTGAGGCGATTCTAAATTTGTTGACACTTTCACAGCCCTGCGCACGATCTCCGCAGCCCAGCACGTGCGTTTGTGTCACTTAGGAAGGCGAGCAAAGCACGCGCCATACGCACAAACACTCAAAATGGTACCGACCAGACTTTCTGGCGTCTCAGCTAGTCTCAACCAACGGTACTCTAAACGGTTGTTTATATCTTTACCATAGAACGCGCTTTACAGCGCTGTCACAGCTACCGGTGCACTGCCATTCTATTGTTATGCGCGCTCGGGAGAGGGTGATGTAGCGGCCGTGCTCAGCCCCACGAGAGCGGAATAAGCCCTCGTGCATGGAACGCGCGCGCAGCGGTAGCTGTGACAGCGCTGTAAAGCGCGTCCTATGGTAAAGATATAAACAACCATTTAGAGTGCGTTGAATGACTGCCTTCATAGCTCTGTGGTTAGCGCGTCTGCCTGCTGATCAAAGGGTCAACGGTTCGAATCCCAGCCGGCGCCGGTCTTTTTATTTATTTATCGACCCGCGGCGTAAGAGGTTAGATAGCCAGATAGATATATAGATAGACGAAAAGTGCGTGAAGTAGCCAAAGAATGCTATTCGCATTAAAAAAGACCGGCGCCGGCTGGGATTCGAACCGTTGACCCTTTGATCAGCAGGCAGACGCGCTAACCACAGAGCTATGAAGGCAGTCATTCAACGCACTTTAAACGGTTGTTTATATCTTAGCCATAGGACGCGCTTTACAGCGCTGTCACAGCTACAGTGCGCAGTTCCATGCACGAGAGCTCATTCCGCTCTCGTAGGCTGAGCACGGCCGCTACATCACCCTCTCCCGCGCTCGGGAGAGGGTGATGTAGCGGCCGTGCTCAGCCTCACGAGAGCGGAATGAGCTCTCGTGCATGGAACGCGCGCGCACCGGTAGCTGTGACAGCGCTGTAAAGCGCGTCCTATGGTAAAGATATAAACAACCGTTTAGAGTACCGTTGGTTGAGACTAGCTGAGACGCCAGAAAGTCTGGTCGGTACCATTTTGAGTGTTTGTGCGTATGGCGCGTGCTTTGCTCGCCTTCCTAAGTGACACAAACGCACGTGCTGGGCTGCGGAGATCGTGCGCAGGGCTGTGAAAGTGTCAACAAATTTAGAATCGCCTCAAGAGTGGGCTGGCGTATCTAGAGTGTGCCGGCCACCTGACGAACGCGCATAACTCCGCACCGTTTGATGCTATTCGCATTAACGTAGATAATCATTCCCAAAGGGTGGGTTCTGCTGATTTTTTTATCTTCTTTTTTCTTTTACTTTGTTGCAAACAGGCAGAGCAGAGAAAATAGAAACCAATCGCGAGGATGGCCGAGCAGTTGTTATTGAACTTGGCATTCCGATCGCCGGTTTCTTTTTCTTTTTTTTGTATCGTCTTTTTTCATTTTGGTTGCGCGGTTTTAGAGATACACACGATGAATAAAGTGTACGTATCACATGATGCGAGGGTAATCCATAGCGTGTTTATTTGAGCATTATATCAATCAAAGAAAGCAGCAAATAGAATTGAGGAGCGTGTCACTGCGACGAGAGCACCAGCCACCAGCGCACAACGCTCCGAAAATTACACGGCGACGACGAAGACATAAAGACTCACTTTCTAACCGGAGGATCTAGCTCGAGGTACAAACTGTTCACACAAAATAGGTGCACTTAAGAAAAATAAAAAAAAAGGGTAGCAGGAACATATGTATTTAACGAGGACGCTCGTCGTAGGCAGCGAGAGCGCCTTGCTAGGCCTTCCCACCGACTTGAGCGATCGCTGAAGACGTTGGGATTGTTGTCGTTGCTTCCGGAACCCGTGGATCGAGCGGCCTCCACCGAGAATTGTAGTTTCGAGTGCGTATTTCCTTTCCTTTGCTGCTCGAAGTCGGGAAGCGCGCGAAGAGCACGTAAAAATATGCTCGTTGGTGTCCACGACCAAGCATCCGAGCGGTCTTGGCGGCCATGAAGCTATCGTAGGATTCCATCGTAACTTACGCACAACTTCCGATTGTTTCGCTCGCCGTTTTCACATTTGTTTTCAGGTTTCGCCCTAGGCACGTTTTGCGCGATAGCAAAATCAAAATACACTTAGCGAACAGTTGATGCTGCTGCTACGCGCTAAAGGCACACAACCAAAGCAAAGCAAAGCGGAGAATATACCTGGCCTCGTCGTCGGGTGGTACTTGTCATTACGTCACAATCGAACGATCGCAGCGCCCCCATCGGTCCTGCTTGGGGCTAACAGATCTCAGGGGCGGATTTAAAGGTTGGGGAGGCGACCGCTTCTTCCTATGCTCCGCAAGGCAACTTTTTTCTTTAAACCACATAACATTGCGCTCTGTTCACCGTACAAGGCCGACCAACAAACAGAAAGGAGAAAACTCTCCCTCAATTCCTCCTTTCCATTCGAGAAATAGGGAGCCCTCCTCCACTCTTCCAGGAGTAGTTCAGAGACCCGCTCCTGTGGGGAGAGGAAGGGCGAGAGGGAACGGAGAGAGGAAACTGGGAACCGGTTTCCTTCTCGCCGGCGGAAGACGATTTTGTCGGTCGGCCTTTAACGCTGGTTCGAACAGCCTACGTTACGTCTAAGTCACCGAAACATTCGTGCCTCGAATGTCGCACGAGCCTGACTATCTCCTGGAACTGGTAGCCACGCTTAATACGAAGCACAGATGTCCCGGTGACTTGCGGCGTAAGCAGACGTAAGCCCTCGTAACGTCACGTAAGATTACAGGGCTCGGTGAACCAAATTTCTACCCCAGCCGGACGGGCTGATTTAGTGCACCTCAATCAAGTGCACTTCTGCTCACCGAATGCCACATCAAGTGTCTCGGTACAGTGTATAGTTTCGGTGCCACACGGTATGAATTAGTGTCACTCGGGAATGATGACAATAACGATGGGTAGAGTACTGTTGGACACCGAAAATGTGAAAGGCATAAATGCCTCAGCAATATTTAGTGTTTTTTTTATAAAGACACGTTACAACAATATTTACGCCAACTGCGTGATTCTGATCGACCATCACAAACCAGGATAAAGGAGAAAAAGATAAAGAAGAAGAAGCAAAAAAAATTGGGGTTGTGGGGGAGCGCGCGCTTGACCGCCGACTAGGAAGGACGTGTCCTTTCGAAGCTCCGCAACCCAACCCAGCGCGCGCCAGTCGATCATGGTCGACAAATTTGCAGCCACATTTGCTGCAGTTCTACGCCAGTCCTTGGCCCAGCCACCGGCTCAACCAGGACTTGCGACACCCATCAGCACGGCCTCTTCACCATGGTTCCGGCCGGCTCAAACACCGGCCGTATCCACCGCCATGACAGCATCCCAGCGCCAGCCCGCCCAGGCCCTGCCGCAAGGTATGCTTAACTCCTGCAAATCGATGGTAGGCCGCTACCTCGAACAAGTATCCGAAGCAGACATGCACGCCTGCCTCCAGACGGCGATTTCCGAGGTCCGTTTGAAACGCAACTCGAAACTCGGCCTGACTAAGGATCCATCAAACCAAGCCTCGTCCACTCCCAAGCCTATCGCGGGGCAAACCACCACCATCCCACCACGAAAACCACCAAAGAAAAACTCGACAACGGCGACGTCAAGATTGATCACCGCGCGCCCGGCGACCATGACATGGAAACGGGGTCGTCAGAAATGACCCCATCCGCGGCAACAGCTGCCGAAAATCCTTCCCCAAGTGGGCTCCCCTCTTGCTCTGATGGCGCTGCCGCGGCCTCAACGTCGCTGTTCACCTTCACAGCTAACAGAGAAGAAAACACCGACAACGATCACAACTCGCCCCACCCATGGGTGACAAAGCTTTCAAAAAAAGCAGCCAAGAGGGCGCGCCTTAGCGCAAAATCCAACACGCGCACCGTAGACTCCCCGCCTCCACCCAAGACGCAAGAGCGCCACATAATCACACTGCGCCCAAAGACCAAGACAGACGTCACAACTCTCCCAAAAAAGGGCTAATGGAGGCCATCACCGCCTCCGTCAAGCTCGCACCGGGTGCGGTCTCCATTAAAACCATCAAGGAAACTAACACAATAACCGTGATGGTAAACTCCGAGGCCACCGCCCAAACCCTTCTTGGCATTACCGAAATCCATATAGCTGGGAAACCCCCTCTACCCATCCAGGCGTACAAGCCAGTCGGCGACAACCAAATCCGCGGTGTCATCTATGGCATCGACCAGGGAGAAGATAATGTTTCACTGATGGCAGGCCTGGAGACTGAGGGGTCAGTGGTTGTGGCAGCTCGGCCGATGAGCCGAGGAGGCAATACTGCACTCATCACCTTCCAGGGAACCCATCTACCCAGACACATCTGGTACAGGCGCAGCGTCCTGCAGGTGTACCCGTACAGGGCACGAGCTGTGACCTGCAGCAACTGTCATAAGATCGGTCACAAGCCGGACATCTGTCCAGAACCCCAGGTCTGCTCCACGTGCGGCAAGCCCCACGAAGAGACAATGGACGACCAAGGTAACGTGACCTGCCCTTCCCCCATCCCTTTCTGCCAAATGTGCCGAAAGAATGGACACCTGGCTACAGACAAATACTGCCCAAGGAGACTTGATATTGTCCGGAAAATTAGAGAGGCGGCGCGACGGCGCGCCACTCCTCCGGGTTCTCAAGACAACTCAAAGCGAATCCGACAAGACTACCGCAAGAAGCGGGAGACGGTCAACAGCCGGCGCCCCAGCTAACTCCTCCTACAACGATTACCATCGACCCTGCCATGCTGCTCCAGCTCTTCACGGCCATCGCTGCCCAGATGGGCAGTGCCGTACAGAGCAACCCTAACCCCCAGCATGGCAGTAAACGTTACTCAGTGGAACTGCCGAGGTTTGCGGCTACGTGCCGCAGAACTCAAAGCCAAGCATCTTAACAAACCACAGGAACGCCCAGACGCCTACCTACTGCAAGAAGTCTACTGTACCACCGTCAAGCTGACCGGCTATAAGTCCTACGCAAATCCCTCGATACCGTCCGTTAGGGCGGGTCAGTTCGGAGGCCGTGAAGGACAAGCCATGGTCTACCTCAAGAAACACTGGCCGCAGCACAAGATCGACCTTCAACAATGGTGCACGGAACATCAGGAAGTGGTAGCCGTCCGAACCACCCAGCAAGACATTCCTGTCATTCTGGTGTCCGTGTATTACCGACCTCGGGCTTCCGTCAGGGAACCCAGGGACCACGGATGGATTGCACACCTCGACGGCCTTTACCCAAAAGAGCAGAAGATAGTCGGGGGAGACTTCAACCTCCAACACACAGCGTGGGGCTACGCCCAGGACACCTCGGCAGGCCAAAATCTTTTGGATGAGATGACCCACCACCGCTACACCCTGATGAACACCGCAGGGATGAAGACACGGCTGAGCTGCAACGCTCGGCAGAAACACACCACCCCAGATCTCACCTGGACAAACAGCCCAAACACGGCCAACCACACCTGGAAGCCGGAGGCCGACACTCGCGGGAGCGACCACCTGCCCATCAGAATAGTCCTGGCTCTCAACGGATCGGCGGTTTCCATGCCCGGGAAACGGCTCGTACATGTCGTGAACTGGGACCTGTACCGGAGCAAACTACAAAGCAGCACAGCACCAACGGTCTTCGAGTCCATCAAGGAGGCCCTCCTGGCCGCGACCACGAAGAAACAAATAAAGCTCGACACTCCCACCCCGGACCTTCACCTGTTGAATCTCTGGGCTCGGCGGCTGAGGGCTCTACAACGCTACAGAAGAGGCCCGAAAAACGCGAAAGCCTTGAGGGAGGTCACAAGAGCCACGGTAGCTGCCCGCAAATATGCGGTTCAGCTCGATCGGCAAAAGTGGCTGGAGTTCAGTGCCTCGCTCTCGGAAAAAACATCCGCTCGTAAACTATGGGCAGTCAGCAGAGCCATGCTGGGCAAAACAAGGGATCGCGCAGCGACCCTCACGCTCGCACTCACGACAAACAAGACGGTTGAAACACTGGCGCAAGAGGCTGGCGACACGCTCTTCCCCCAGCCAGTGGCGACCAGCACCCCACCAACTGTGGGGGACCCATACGAAAGGGTCAAGATAAACGAGAAGGACCCCATGAACCAACCTTTCACCAGAGGAGAAATGGAGGACGCTCTGCACCACGGTAAACCCAACGGCGCTCCAGGTCCGGACGGTATCACCACCGCCATGCTCCGAAACCTCCCCGAAGCCACAAAAACTCGGCTTCTTGAAGACATTAACGAAGTGTGGAGCACTAGCATCATTCCAGACCAGTGGAAACATTCCACTGTTATTCCAATTCCTAAGCCCGGCAAGAAGCCGACCACCCTAGCCAACTTCCGTCCCATCTCTCTCACCTCTTGCGTCTGCAAGCTGGTGGAGAGAATGCTACTTGGCCGCCTCTCCTGGTATCTGGAGCGGACGAAAGCCTTTCATCCGACGCAGACAGGATTCAGAACTGGCCTGGGCACGCAGGAAAGCCTCATCCTACTCTCCAAAGATCTTATTCCAAAGCCCATTCCACAGAAATTTAAAATCAGAACAGTCGTTGCGATTGATGTCAAAAAAGCCTTCGACAGCGTCCCACACTGGGCAATTGTCCAAGAAGCGCGCGCCCTCGGCATTGAAGGCCGCGCCCTAAATTTCATCAAGTCTTTCCTCGAGACTCGCACTTTCGCGGTCCGGATCGGCAAACACCTGGCAGCGCCAAGACCGAACAAAGTAGGAGTTCCACAAGGGTCAGTTCTGTCCCCACTCCTCTTCAATTTGGCCATGGCGCGTCTCCCCAGTCGACTGCAACAGGTATCCAACCTCCACTTCACCATCTATGCGGACGACGTTTCCCTCTGGACAGTGCGCGGCGACGTTCCGCAACAACAGCGCATCCTCCAACGGGGGATCGACATCGTGACAAGTCACCTCCAAAGCGTAGGCTTAACCGCCTCGCCGGATAAGACAAGCTACGTAGTCATAGCCCCCAAACGGGAAAGGGACGCAAACATCAGCTCAACTCTTCACTTGACTCTCGCCGGCCAACCGATCAGATCAGCGCCTGAGGTACGCATCCTAGGACTCCAATTCCACGAGGATGGCACCGCCAAGGCTTGGCTAACAATGGTCACCCAACAGTGCCAGGCAGCACTAAACGTCATTAGAAGGATTAGCGGCTCCAGAGGAGGCGCTGACGAGGAGGTTGCCCGCCGCATGGTGAAAACCCTCATTGTCTCCCGCATCTGCTACGGTGCCCCCCACTACCGACTTACCAACACACAGTGGAGGAAACTGGAAATCCTTACCAACAACGCAGCTCGAATTGTCACTGGCCTCCCCCGATATACACCGCTGGACAAGCTCAAGGCACACGCGAAGCTCAACACGGCTCGAGAAACCGTAGAGGAGAGAGCACGAGCTCATCTAGAGCGACTCCAACACTCAGCCTCCGGACGACAAATCCTAGAGATGATCGGCTCGGATATCAGAGCCCTTCCCCCTCTCCCTGAGGTTGACCCTCCATGGAGCGACGACGTGTGCATCGTGGACGACCGACCGGTACCAAGGGGAGCCGGGCCCAGTCGCCCTGGCAAGCAAGCCTGCCAAGTGCGACAGCACTGCAAACTCGTCCAAGAGTGGACGGACACCAATGAGAAGCTCGCAGTATACACTGATGCGGCTTTCGTCTCCTTCCCTAAACCGATTTGCTCCGCTGCGGTTGTGATTCCCCGCCTAGGAATCACCATGGCCGAAACATTGCCCGGCGGCACATCGGTCAAGGGAGGAGAACTTGGAGCTATTCAACTGGCACTGCGCACCATCATCGAGAAGGAAGTCCGACCGACACACCTACACATTTTCACTGACTCTGCGGCTGCATTAATAGAATGTCGCTCCCGCCACTCCCCGAGCAAGCGAGTTAAGGCAATCCGACGAATGGCCTCCGACCTACTTGCAGCCGGTACAACCATCAAAGTGTCCTGGATACCTGCCCACGCAGACATTCAGGGCAACGAACAAGCTCACTGCATGGCCCGCGCGCATCTGGATTCCCCCGCGAGCCAAGTAGCGTGCCAAGTCACCTACAAGAACACGGGTACTCGCTGCAGCCTGAGCTTGGCGAAGATGGCGAAGACCCCGACTACGACCCCGAAGAGGCAAAACAACTCGTTAAAGAAGCCTCAAGACAGACCCTGAGGGCAGCCCTGACCCCCTGCGTAAATCCGCTCCCGAGCGGATTTGGCAGGGGAACAGCGGTGCTGCTCCGGAGGATAATCACAAACACCACATGCACACCGGCACGCAGGGCGCATTGGACCCAGCCACCCACATCACCCCATTGCAGTTTATGTCAAGACCCCAGCCTTCTTGCCGACCAAAGCCACTTACTCTGGGACTGCCCGGAGCTGCAAGAAATTCGTCGGAAACACATACCACCAGACGTCTCCAGCATGGAGGAATGGGTACATCCTCAGGGCCCTCCCGACAAATGTCGGGCGGTTATGACCACGCTCGTGGATTTCATCCACGATGCGGGGCTAACCGCCTATCTATAACCCCCTCAACCCCTTTCCTTGGCCATAGATCCAGGCTTGTAAGCCACCGATCACAGCCCCACTCTCCCTCCCCAAAAGGCCAATAAACGCTTTCTGAACTGAACTGGGGTTGTGGGGATATTTATACAGCCTGTAGTTGGTCAGCCATTTAAAGTTGCGACGAGTCTCCCAGCTGTAGATGAGCAATTTAGCCAGTGCAGTACAACCGCTAGCCTGGGGTCTTTAACGTGCACCACGCAGTAGTGATACACGACCGCACGCCGGTACGATGCTCATCCAGATCGAAACGGGCAGGGGTGGGGCTCGAACCCAGGATCCCTGGGTTCTGCAGCGCGAGCTTTCGCTCCACGCGCGTCGAGCTGGGTGTGCGCTTTAGCCCACTCGGCCACCGATCTTTTTTTTTTTTGGTAAACAAACACATTTATTTACAGTTATATACAAAACACAATACTATGTACAAATGGTTCACTCACTTGGAATATGATACAAGCTATTTACATACTGTCATTGAAGACCACATAGCATTTGAGTCATTAGTATACTTTTCTCCAACCAGATAACGGTGTTGATATAGGTATCAATTCTGCATAGTTTATGCTGCAAGCTAGAGAGCTTGATTTATATGATGTCTGGGGAACGGCTGAGATTGCTTACAACTTCTTTCCATTCCGTATCTTCACAATTCTTAACCATCCGTTGACCCACTGGTATAGCTATGTTCTTGAAATTTACCCATGAAGGCTTTGCAACCCCGCCTTCCCTGTCAACCTTCCTGGTTTTCCATAGACTGTAAAGCCCTGGAACGACAAGCGTGTCGAGCACACTATCTAGTTGCTCTGAAAAATGTAAATAGCGAAGAAGCTTCTCTTCCACCTCAAAATCTTTCTTCAATGTTCTTTTGAAAACATCCCAAAAGAAAAACGCGTCTACACAAATTACAAAAGCATGTGTAAATGTCTCGGTAACACTCGGCCACCGATCCCCCTAGAAGAAGCAAACTCACTTCAAGCCCAGTGTGTTCTTCAGGAAGAAGCCGCGGGGCGCACTACTCAAATGACACGAAAGGCACTCCGTTCAAGAGCCCGTCTGACCGGGGTACCCGGCGATTTTTCGAGCTACCCCAACTAACTGCATTTTCTGCATCTCCGGCCTTTACCCTTTCCAGTATGCTATTTAGTATCGCGAAATTCAGAATACTTATTGTCAGATCGGCAAAATGATGCAAAAACCAACGTTGAAATACACCCACTCTTTTTAGTGCTGAGACCTCAGTGGACGGCAAGCTTGCAAGTCGAGCAGGCAGCCAAACAGTGGAACTATGCCGAGCATTTGTTTAGTGCTGCTGAGTGTGTGCTGGAGCGAGCTTTCAAATCATTCTTTTGACACCAGAAACCTGCTTGTAATCAGTTGAGAAGACATTCTACAGTTCAAAGAGTGAACCCCTCCCTGCCGCTGGCGTCAATTTTTCATTGTTGCCAGTAGAAACTGTTAGTTTGACAAACACGATGAGGTAGAAAATTGAAAATTCAATAACTCAAGAAAAATATACTATCTGGGCCTAATATTAATATCTGGGATACTATTTCAGCAATTTTTGTTGATGTGTTTACCTAATTTTTAGGCAAATCGGGGACCGCGAAGAAAACGCCTGAGTAAATTTTTCATTTAAGACAAGTTTAGTTTTTTTTTTAAATGTCAAATATTAGGTCAACAAAACTGACTAGAGAGTTGAACTAGACGACTTCGCAGTAGTTTAACATAAACAACACAGCTAAAAAAAGAAAAAAAAACTACGATTACAAAGAGGATATTTGCGACGGGACAACAAGAAAGCCAAAAGTCTGACTTTCAGTGCGAAAATTTGGAGACACAGCGGACTATTTCGTACCTCCTCCCCTTCGCAAGGTCTCTCTGCCTTTTCGCTGTGATACATCCGCGGTCCCAAAGGCGCGTCATCGGGTCCAAACGCACGTCACACGATACCGGACCTCGCTTATTCCCTTCACCCCTAAGCTGACATCGTGGTGGAAGCTACGCGCTTGCCGGACCAATCAACCGCCTCCCTTTCATCACGTGCCCTCATTCTCTGCGCGTGGGTATGCGCGAAGAGGTGTGATCACGTGGAAGTGTGGCTGGCCCAACGAGCACGTAGCTTCCACAGCACTGTCAGCTTCGGGGTGAACGGGTTGGGGAAAGCAACTTTTGTCTGAATTTTGAGCGACGGGCTAATCTTCCAGGGGGACAATGGCTCTGTCCGGGTACACAAACCAGATTCCGAGCAAGAGGGGCCTCCCCTCTTTTCGTCTTCTTGAACTGTTTGGTGGAATGCGCGATTTATGAGTTGAGGAGGAAAGCTAAACAGGAAAAAGTTGGAAAAGCGTTTCATGACCCACACGAAGGAGAAATCCGCTACTTTCCTCCGCGGAGCGCGCATCACGTGCGACATACGTCATCCCTTTTGACGCCTCCGCCGCGGAGAACGGCGCCGCGAGGCGTCAAAAAGGGATGACGTATGTCTCACGTGATGCGCCCTCCGCGGAGGAAAGGGGCGGATTTCTCCTTCGTGTGGATACCCCATTACCAGAGGGCAGAATTTCCAGACACGTGAATGCATGCGCTCAGCAGGGTTCCAAAATGCACCCAGGTACTTTGTGCATCTGCCGGCGGCTGGTCGTTTCATAAACTAATTTAACTAAGACTAGTTTCGTTTCTCCGTAACTTGGCACAGAACGAACGCTACGGCCCCCATGAACCAATCAGAGCGACGGAGGCCAAGCACGTGACCGCCCTTACCAAAATATACAGGGGCGAGAACGTAGCCCAAGCAGCTGGAGAAAAGGGGAAGGAGGAACTCCCCTCTTACATATACTTGGAATGGAGAACGTGCTGGTAAGGGTAATATAAATAATGGGAAGAACATATAATACAATGTTCCTCTTTTGTGTGTCCCTGGCGTCGCTTTTGTCGTCCTCCAAGATTAGCCCGTTACTCGAAATTCGTACAAGAGCGGCTTTCCCCTCTCTCTCTTTCTCTCTCTTCGGCCTCTGGCTTCGACAGCACTGCACGCAACTATATACTCGTTCTCAACTCAAGAAAAAGTTTTGCGCATTGTTCGTCCGCCGCGCCAAGTAGTTCTTACAAAAGATGTTGTTCTCGGAGGAGAAAGCGGGGCTTTTTGGCGTCTGAAACGGGTACGTCTCGATAAGATAACATAGATGTAATCTAAAATGCACCCACATAAATGCTAATTCTCCACATAAAGGAGGAAATTAATAACGTTACGTAAGGAGCCAGACTTTTTTTTCTTTTTTTCTTTACTACATGTCTCGAGATGAAAACGAGTATAGAGAGATAGAGTAGTGTGAGAGGGCGGAAGGATGGAACCGACTATACAAAAAACGCGGTTAAAAAAAAAATAGTGGTTGTGTTTTAGACGGTGTGTTTGACCTTTTCTTTTCTCCGTCTCGGGTTTTAGCGTGACGTACGGCGACGCGTCTCCCTCCGCCGTGCCGATCGGCTCACGGGGATCGCGGCCTTCGCCGCCTGCCAAGTACGTCGTCGTCGTCGTCGGAAACCTCGGATCAGGTTCCGGGTGACTGCAAGGCTGGCTGGAGAGGTCCCGTGTTTACCCACACACGCCGTAAACGCGGCCTCGGCGGAGCCCCCGCAAAGTGGCCTCCGGATTTCTCGAATCCCGAGTGTTTGAGACCGCGGATTCCCCCCGCAACGCCTGCGTTCACGAGACGTGTGCGTGTGCCTTCTATGCGTTCTCGCAGACTGCAGCGCCACGGCAGCGGTGTTTGCGCATTGTTCATACGCTGCGCGAAGTAGTTCTCACGAGATTTGTTTGTCGGGGCAGGAAGCGATGCTTCTTGGCGTTTGAATCCTGTACGTCTTGATAGGATAACGTATACTTAATCTAAAACGCACCTACATACATCCGAATTCTCTACATAAAAAGAAAACTTAATAATGCTCCACGAAACACTTTTTTTTTATTATTATTACGGTTTTCTTAGGTGAAAACGAGTATAGATTAGCTCAGTTAGGGAACTGTCCACAGACGCTGCTTGCACTCCGTCTTTCCTTCGTTCGATTTCATACATGGTCAACTTTGTGGGAATAAAAAAAGCTTTCAAGAAAATATAAATATTTTTATTGATATGCGTTATATGATATCCCAGGAAATTCGAATCCTCGGGAACGTTGCGATCTTTCGCCGAGAAAAAGCAGAAATTGATAATTTTGTTAATACAGTCTACAAGGTGCCATGCCCAAAACCTTGTAAAGTCGTAAGTAAAAAAAAATAGTATTACGCGTTTGAGAGTTTAGTTACGGTTCGCTGATATATTATGACTGCCATCTAAAACGATCCCGGGGAAGATTGCGATGTTCGCCGTTCAGTTAAAGGGGCGATGCAACAATTTTTGTACTTTGCGCAAATACCGCTTAGAACGGATCCCTGACGTTGATGACCTATGAAATACGCGTTCGTTTTTCACCCCACGCAATAGAAGTCCCAGAAAAAAATTAAAGAAAAACGAGCAGCGTTCAACCCCCTCAACTCGCAGCCAGAACAAGCGGCCACGTGACCTGGAATGGATTATATGCCGCCAATGTTGATCATAGCCACGCGCTGGGGTTGGCAAAGCACAGGACACGCGCCGAGTTCCAGACATTGTTATGGCTCGGCTATTGTCGTCGTTAAAGCGGTTGGACACGGGCCACTACCCGAATGCTTCTCGAGCTAGTAATTATCACGAGCCCAAATCAAGCGCCCACGCAATGCTCGGGTCCAATCTGTGAACCGCATTCAAATATCGTCACTGGGGTGTACTGCGGTCCCCACGTTACGTCATCAAATTTTGCAAAGGAGAGATTGCATGAAAATGATCGCTTTTGTCCTTGCAATTACACCGCACCAAAGGAGTTTCTTGGCCGGTGGCGTTGCGTGCGAGTATCTTTTAGTCCCACCAGTGCCAGTAAGCTCGTGTAAAGTGAAAAACATTCCAAATGAATATCGTTGCACAGCTCCTTTAAAATTCTCATTTTAGGGGATTTAGCGGAGAAGCGCCGAAAAGAGGGACGTCCAAGGAAGTCGGGGAGGAGGTTCACGCTGCTGACCTTTCACAAATCTGCACAGCTCGTCTCAAGTGCGTAACCGAGCACCTACCTGTTGCGGAAGTCGTCGGCGCAGTCCCTGCACGGGTAGAACTTGGCGAAGAGCCTGAAGAATGCCTCGACGTCGGTGCGCTGTTCAGCCGTAGGCCGCTTGGGGTAATGGGCGGCCAGCGTGTGCAGGAGGGACCAGCTGCAGCGGCCGAGGGACTCCCGGTCCAGGGGACAGCCCCGCCCCTCGTCCTGACCGGACAAGGCAACGACACCATTACCGCCAGGTGCGCCGAGAACGAAAGGTCAAATCTGGGAGTGTTACGGGTCGAGACAACGAGCGGTACGCGGAAAGCCCCCGGGTCTTGTACACGCTACACGAAATAAGCAATCGATCTCAATTAGATTGTACTTGAAGGGCGGCGGAGAAAAGCTCACGTATACGGAATCGAGCGTTCACCAAAATACGTTCACTTAACTGAAGTATGCTGGGATGCATTATGCACATGCCGTCATTTTGCATTTCACTAGCAAAATGTAGTTTTAAAATATAAAAAGAAAACGTCCTGTAGCACGACAGGCGTTGCCCGGCAAAATAAAATAAATAATTTCAATAATACTCTAATTAAAAAATGAGCAGTGTAGAGGGCTGCTGCTTGAGATGAAATCACCTTAAGAAATAGCCGTTTCAAAAGTCGTACCTCATTCGAACGGAAATAACGAAGGTCGTATTTCCTCTATCCCGGCCACTTCGGAATTAAATATGGTAACACTCTCACGCGAAATGGGTTGACATAAAAGTGGAACGAGGACTGCAGCCAGGATAAATCGTGATTTAAATCAGACCGGTTTTAATAGGATGGTTTAAATCAAACCTTTCCCGCAAAAATAATTATTTTCCGTGTGCTTATAATGCGACGCTTTTAATATGCGCATATGTTGTGCATTTAAATCGGAGAATCATCGAACAAGAAAGATTTATATCGGGCTGAACAAGAGGAAAAAGCAGTGGTCTTCGGAGGAAACCGATGCCCCGAGCTTTATTTATACCTCGGACATCGTTCCTCAGTTACGTCACTTTTTTTTTTTTTTGCAATAAAATTAGAACCCGAAAGATAGAAACAAAAATTAAGAAAGTAATGTAATGCAAAAAAGTCAGATCGCGAAAAAGAAAAAAAAATTTAATGCAGCTTTTTCGTTAACAAGAAACTAAGCTGTTTTTGTTCTAGTGAACAAAAAGTTGTTAAAATTGCAGTAATTCTTTTTTTTCCCCATATTGTTTTCATTGATCGGAGGAATTGATCAAACAGCCTGCGTTTTTAAAATGGATATGGTGATAAATAGTAAATATTTTCTAGCTACAGTGATATTAGTCTGATTTAACTAAGATAAATCTAAATTAACTTTTTTTTTAAATCTGAATTAAAAAGAATTTTATTTGGCTTACAGCAGAGCGACCTGATGTGAAATGGGCACACTGCGTGCCACTGTCAACATAAACAAACGATGGGCTTTTATTTATTGACTTTTCTTACATTTTAGTGCTTCCCACGAGGGTGGAAATTGCTTATTCGGGGCACAAACTTAAGCAATAAATGTATTACGCTGATCAACCCCATCTCTCAGTAAAATGCGTAAAAATCCCTTCGCGCTAACTCTGTTGCACGGTGTACCGCCTGCGTGAGAGACACCCAGAAACCTCGGCAGCACTACTGCTATTAAATGACAAGGACCACTTTAAATAATAATTTAATTCGAGGTGAGCCTTCTCTCCGGGTCTGTCAAATGACTGGTGAGCTTTTCTCCGGACCCACACAAAAGTGGGAGCGCTTCTCTCCGGCGAACTTTTCTCTATACTCCGAGCCAGAAGTTCTGTGCAGGGCAGTGGAGCCTATGAGATGTAAACAGGCAACTTCTTGCGCGAAAAAACAGAGTTCCCACATAATACACGCGTTTTGCGTTTATATTTGTGTATAGACCGTAAAGATAAATATTTATGTACTTAATCGCACAACTCTGTTTGAAAGTAATTGATTTTAACAATTCATTTTGTATGTTTTGCTTGCTTAATTGAGTAATACTCAAGAATGAGTTCCAAGATATCAAAAACAGAAAAGTCATCTGCGGCACTTATATAATTTTTTTGTTTATGTAGAAACACTACATATTTTGTATTAAAGCTGCAAATAAACATGAGTTATATTATAAAGCTGTTTTATTGTTTTTTGAATTCATGACGGCGGAGGGCGTTTTTCACGTACTACTTCGGTTACTTCGGTTATTGCAAGATGGCTACCGCCGTGTCGCCTATGAGGTATCGCTCCAAGCTTTCCTTTTTTCCAAAACAGGCAAAACAAATAGCAATGAATGTGCTAGGAGCTTTAACGAAAGAGGCAGGGAAATCTGCAAGCACCACGAGCATCTTTCAAAGAACGGCGCAGCTCACTGATGTGAGTGAACGGGCGCTGTACAAGTGGTCTGCCGAGTTTCAGAAGAGCGGCAGAGTGTCAACTCCGAAAACAAAGTCCAGAGGCGGGAAGAACTGCGAACGAGCGAAGAAACTCGACGACTTCGACCTTGATGTTCTGAGAAGAAAGGTGCACGATTTCTTCCGCAGGAATGAGATGCCAACGGTTGCGAAGGTGAGAAAGCTGTTCAATGAGAGCGACGACCTACCGCAAGTCTCGGTATCTACGCTGAACCGAATGCTTAAGAAGATCGGCTTCAAGTACCGCAAACGAAGTAGAAACGCGCATCTGATTGAGGGCCCTAACATCATACAGTGGCGATGCAGCTACCTCCGGCAGATCAAAGAGTTCCGCAAAGAGGGAAGGCAAATATATTTTACGGACGAAACCTGGGCAAACGCTGGGCACACGAAAGATCGTGTCTGGGTAGACACAACTATCGCAAGTTCAAGTCAGGCCAGACGTTCTGGACTTACTACCGGATTGAAAAATCCAAGCGGTAAAGGTGAGCGACTCATTATCACCCACTGCGGCAACGAACAGGGCTTCGTTGATGGTGCGGGAGAAGTATTCCGAGCGCGGAAAGGCACGGGAGACTACCACCAAGAGATGGACGGGCCGCATTATGAAAAATGGTTCAGCGAGAAACTGCTCCCAAGGCTTGCCCCCAACAGTGTAATCGTCATGGATAATGCACCCTATCATTCGGTGAAGATTGAAAAAGTTCCGCGGATGTCGACACGAAAAAAGGATATTCAGGACTGGCTTTCCAGAAAGGGTGTTGCGTGGAGCAATGAAATGGTAAAGGCCGAGCTACTGCAGCTTGTTGCAACAGTAAAGATTCAGGGCAACCAGTACCGTGTTGATCAGATGGCTTCCCTGGCGGGCCACACAGTGTTACGCTTGCCCCCTTATCACTGCCAGCTCAACCCAATCGAACTTGTTTGGAGTATGGTGAAGGGGTATGTGGCCGACAAAAACAAGACGTTCAAGTTTGCCGACCTTGAACCGTTGGTCTTGGGGGGCTTCGCTGAAGTAACACCTGAGAAGTGGGCACATTGTGTTCGCCATGTCATGGAGGAAGAGGACACCATGAGGAAAGTTGACCACATCATCGATGACGTCGTCGACAGTGCCGACAGGATACTGATCAACCTTGGTGACGAGGACTCTGAACGCTCTGAAGATGATAGCCCGGAATACGCTAGCATGTCAGATGACGACCTGGGGTGCCAGCCTTTGTAAGATTGTAAGACGAATTAGGTACATTCCGTGCATTTGCTCCGTTTGTTAAAAGAACCATGCGTTTCGGGTTTTGAAACCCCCTGCGATTTGCGTTTTGAAAAATCCGAAGTCTTCTTTTCTTTTCCGTTATGAATCCCAACGTGGAGATAGCGGAATGCGATTCCTCCGATTCTGCTTCGTCAAGAGAGTCTGGTGCAGCCTCGCCGTCTACGCCAAGGCGCCTCTACAAGAAGCATAAGAGCGGCGATGTCCTCAACCGAGTTGCACGGCAGCTGATAATGAACGCGTACGTTCAGGTGCGACACGAACCGCCTGCCAAGCCCGGCCAGCCCGGCCTCACTGTGGAGGAGTCCTGCATCAAAGTCAGCAAACTGCTTAGCGTTGGTGTACGCACCGTTCTCGAGATTAGGAAGCAGGCGAAAGAAACCGAGGGACAAGTTGTGACACCTTCTCGGAAGCGCCCAGCAAGTGAAGGCAAGAGGCGGCGCAAAGTCAGGTACGGCGACTTCACGCTGTGCGCGCTGAGATCGTGCGTCCACCGTTTCTTTCGACGGAACGAGGTCCCCACGGTCAAGAAGATAACGGCCGAATTCTGCACGAGCACTGAACTTCCCTCGTTGAAGGCTTGGACTGTGCGTCGCCTTCTCCACGACATCGGATTCGAGCATGGCAAGAGGGAACGAAACTCGCGGCTGATTGAACGAGAGGACATCGTCGCCTGGCAGCAGAAGTACCTGCATGAGATCGCACGTCACCGACAAGATGGTCGAAAGATCTTCTACTTGGACGAGACGTGGGTGACGGCAGGGCACACTGTCTCAAGGGTGTGGGTAGACACGACCGTGGCCTCGTCTCACGACGCCTTCATGCGTGGTCTCTCGACTGGCCTCAAGCAGCCATCGGGGAAGGGCCAGCGTCTTATTGTCACCCACATCGGCAGCGATGAAGGCTTCGTCGACGGCTGCCTGGACGTCTTCCGTGGACAAAAGACCGGCGATTACCACGAGGAAATGGATGGCGCCCGCTTCGAGAAGTGGTTCGACGGTGTCCTCGACAAACTGCCGACAGGAAGCGTTATCGTCATGGACAACGCTTCTTACCATTCACGGCGGCTGGAAGCAGTGCCGACCTGCCGACGACGAGTTCCCGCAAGGACGACATCCGACAGTGGCTGACGTCTAAAAACGTTTCATGGGACCCCAAGATGCTGAAGAAGCAGCTGCTCGACATTGTGGCCTTGGTGAAGCCACAGCACCTGAAGTATCGTGTGGACACTGCTGCCGAGACGGCTGGCTGCACTGTGGTCAGGCTCCCACCGTATCACTGCGAGTTCAACCCCATTGAACTGATATGGGCGCAGATCAAGAACGGCGTTGCTGCCCGAAACACGACGTTCAAGATTGTCGACGTGGGGACACTCCTCAACGAAGAAGTTGACAAGGTCACCACTGACAACTGGGTTAATGCTGTCAGGCACGTTATTGACATCGAAGCAACGTTCCGACGAGGCGGTGCCACAAGTGCCCACATCCAGCCCATCGTCATCCAGCTGGATGGAGAGGACACCCCATCCGAGAGTGACCTGTCTGGTGTCGAGCCCTTTGACGAAGCTTAACGCCACCATTATGGAGAAAGCGTGGAACATCTCGGAACACAAAACGGTCCTTTTAAGGACCACTCATATGCTTTAAAATCGGATCGTTGTTCTTGTCCACCACTGACCTCCCGTGTCTCATGTTGTCATGCTTCTCTGCTCGTGGCCGTATAACATTTCGATATGCAGCCACCAGACAAACTTTTTATTTTTGTTACGATAATGTCTAAGCTGGTCTATACATTGCACTGTGCCATGAATCACAAGTATAGATTTCAACTTCGCAAAAACAAAAGTTTGCAGCCCATCTACGGCAAAGACATCAGATGCCATATTGGCCCTTCCCGCTGTCCAAACATCTTTGCTACGCAACAAATAGAATTTTGATTGCAAATAAGCTCTTTTTTGTCTAAGAAAAACAACAGATCACTGCCAGTGCTCTGCTTTAAAAAATAAATGGGACATCTGTGGCCATTCACACGACCGAGGCCACTCTGAGAATAACAATAACGTGCGTCAGCACTGTGGACAGCTAACTCTTACTGCCAGTGATCAGTTTCGAAGCCTAAACTGGACGTCGTTGGCCATTCACATGACCGAGGCCACTTTGAGAATAACAATAACGTGCGTCAGCACTGTAGACAGCTAACTCTTACTGCCAGTGATCTGTTTCGAAGCATAAACTGGACGTCAGTGGTCATTCACATGACCGAGGCCCCTCTAAAAACAACAATAACGTGTGAGCACTGTGGACAGCTACTAACTCTTACTGCCAGTGATCTGTTTCGAAACATAAACGGGACGTCTGTGGCCATTCACACGACCGAGGCCACCCTGGGGATAACAATACCTTATGTTAGCACAGTGGAGAGCAAAATCCCAGTGATAGTGCTCCGTTTCAAAGCATAATAGAGACGTCGAAAGTTCCCTTGAAGTCCACGGCCATTATGACTCTTGGGTCGCACTTCGGCGACTTGGCTAACACCTCGTAGTAGATGAGGAGCAGGCTGCCCTGTGCGCTGAAGTGCGGTCTGAAGGGGTGTGGCATAGATTTCTTGAATTTAAGAGGCGCCATTGTACTCGCTTGAAATATATCGTAAAAACAGCACCGATTGCTTGACGTGAGGAAAAGTCAGCTACAACATTTATGAAGAATTGGTGAGAGGACGGAGATCTAAGGAATGCCAATGCCATTAACTGGGCCTAGTTCAGTTCGACTCAAGCTTGATATCGTCCGTCTTGCAGAAACGCTGTGATGAGGTGAAGCGGTCTTCCATAGAGACCTCAGTTTTGAGCCTCCCGGACTAGTGCAATGTAGAGGATTTAATCAAACCTTTTGAAAGCCGATAAGAACCATGATGCACAGACTGCAGCCTGACTTGTTGCCGAGGACAGAGTTGTGAAGTACTGAAAGGTCGTTTTTGAGTGCTTGGGTGGCTTCTAGAACTGGTTTAGAATGAATGGAGGTATTTCTGGGTTTTGTGATGCTAGTCTGTAAAAGGCCTAATCCCCTTTTCCGTTGGTGCTGCTTTAGTGCCCCCATCAGCTGGCCCAGGGGTCAAATATATAGTGCAGGTCACGATTTGGGATCCCTTCTCGCACCCAGATCAAGTGGGTCTGCTCCTGGAAGGCCTGGGGATGTACTGTTGGAGCGGAATTGTAGGATCAGTCTAATGGGCTGCTAACAAGTTATCCCATACGACGAATCATGCTAAGCCCTTTGAAGGCTGAGGTTTAAGGCTTGCAACGAGATCAGATAAGTAGGTGGTCGCTTCCCACTGTCGGTGTGCACTTGCCATACCCCTCGGCTTGGGGAGCCCCACGCTAACCCTTAGCTCTCAGGCCCGAGCCCGCTGTACTCGTCATAATTTTGAACCAATAACGCCGATGATGAGTCCATGTTGTCCAGTCCAGAACCATTTCAAATTTGCCTGATGGCTCCTTATCCAATTCCAGGTCGTGAACTAACAGCAGAGGGACGTGAAATTCATTTTCTTTTTTTGTTCAGAATGCATTTTGTCTGGCAATGGGTATCTAAAAATGATGCCTGCGATAGTGTTTAAGTAACGCGGCTCGGAAACAGGCTTTTGGTGCGGTGCCACTCATTTCATCAAATGACATTTCCCCGACAGTTTGTTCCATCAACGCTGCGACGATTTATCAACAAATTGTTTCATTGACACTCGTTCATCGACATATCTTGCTATGTTTCGTCGACAACATTTTTGTTTGGTTAGGGGTGCACTGGTTTGTTGGTGAGCAAGGGTACGGGTACATGCACGGGGCACGACCACCCTTACACGCTGCTGCGAAGCGGCATGTACGGGTGGGCTGGGTGGGTCCACATTTTTGTAATGAACTCCTGGAGTCTGTCGCCGCAAAGCGTCGTGAACTGGGTGGGTTCGGATAGTTTAACATGTGCCCCAGTGATAAACGCACAGCAAAATGCTCCTACAGCGTGCAATTTGTGTGCCGATGAAACTTCACAGCACAGTGTGGTAGTATCGATGAAACAATCAGTGTCGATGAAACGAGAGTCGTAAAAAGTTGATGAAACGTGTGTCGATGAAACGACAGGGACCCTTCTTTCTGATGGTTTCATGAAAGCTCTGACAATGAGGACTGCGAAGTTGCCTCCAAGAAGCTCAATATGTTTTTTACACGAGTCTGTCTTTGCCAAGGCAGACCAGAAAGATGATGGCAGACTCTGAAGAGCTCGTTCGCGGCTACGGCCTGGTATAGTGCAGAGATATAACATACATCAGAAATGTAATTAGGCGGTTTGAGCTGTTGCTTGATTCAAACATTGTTGATTTTATTGTTATAAAGACAAATCATTCTGCCACTTGCGTTCGGACCAAGATCAGGACATCTGAGTATTCGGTATGCTTTCAATTTTTGATTTAAACAAATATTTCGCATATAAGAAAATCACAATCAAAAATCATGATCAACTCGTAGAGCTGTAGAAGCAGGAGACGCAAGGATGGGAACAGATTATGGCAGCTACAACAAAGATGTCTAACCAAAATATGCACTTTTTAATAGGGTGGCAAGCGAAATCAACCAATACGGCTCAGATAACGACAGACGCAAAGACGCAAACATGTGGCATGGGCGTGTAGACATCAACCCGTGCTTTTCTTTTGCGACAAGCCAGCATGATCAACTCGTAGAGCTGTAGAAGCAGGAGACGCTAGAATGTGAAGAGATTATGGCAGCTACAACAAAGATGTCTAACCAAAATATGCACTTTTAATAGGGTGGCAAGCGAAATCAACCAATACAGCTCAGATAACGACAGACGCAAAGACGCAAACATGTGGCATGGGCGTGTAGACATCAACCCGTGCTTTTCTTTTGCGACAAGCCAGCATCATCAACATTTACAGCTGTAGAAGCAGGAGACGTAAGAATGTGAAGAGATCATGGCAGCCACAACAAAGTCTAACCAAAATATGCACTTTTTAAAGGGGTGGCAAGCGAAATCAACCAATACAGCTCAGATAACGACAGACGCAAAGACGCAAACATGTGGCATGGGCGTGTAGACATCAACCCGTGCTTTTCTTTTGCGACAAGCCAGCATCATCAACATTTACAGCTGAAGAAGCAGGAGACGTAAGAATGTCAACAGATTATGGCAGCTGCAACAAAGATGTCTAACCAAAATATGCACTTTTTAATAGGGTGGCAAGCGAAATCAACCAATACAGCTCAGATAACGACAGACGCAAAGACGCAAACATGTGGCATGGGCGTGTAGACATCAACCCGTGCTTTTCTTTTGCGACAAGCCAGCATCATCAACATTTACAGCTGAAGAAGCAGGAGACGTAAGAATGTCAACAGATTATGGCAGCTGCAACAAAGATGTCTAACCAAAATATGCACTTTTTAATAGGGTGGCAAGCGAAATCAACCAATACAGCTCAGATAACGACAGACGCAAAGACGCAAACATGTGGCATGGGCGTGTAGACATCAACCCGTGCTTTTCTTTTGCGACAAGCCAGCATCATCAACATTTACAGCTGTAGAAGCAGGAGACGTAAGAATGTGAAGAGATCATGGCAGCTACAACAAAGATGTCTAACCAAAATATGCACTTTTTAATAGGGTGGCAAGCGAAATCAACCAATACAGCTCAGATAACGACAGACGCAAAGACGCAAACATGTGGCATGGGCGTGTAGACATCAACCCGTGCTTTTCTTTTGCGACAAGCCAGCATCATCAACATTTACAGCTGAAGAAGCAGGAGACGTAAGAATGTCAACAGATTATGGCAGCTGCAACAAAGATGTCTAACCAAAATATGCACTTTTTAATAGGGTGGCAAGCGAAATCAACCAATACAGCTCAGATAACGACAGACGCAAAGACGCAAACATGTGGCATGGGCGTGTAGACATCAACCCGTGCTTTTCTTTTGCGACAAGCCAGCATCATCAACATTTACAGCTGTAGAAGCAGGAGACGTAAGAATGTGAAGAGATTATGGCAGCTGCAACAAAGATGTCTAACCAAAATATGCACTTTTTAATAGGGTGGCAAGCGAAATCAACCAATACAGCTCAGATAACGACAGACGCAAAGACGCAAACATGTGGCATGGGCGTGTAGACATCAACCCGTGCTTTTCTTTTGCGACAAGCCAGCATCATCAACATTTACAGCTGTAGAAGCAGGAGACGTAAGAATGTCAACAGATTATGGCAGCTGCAACAAAGATGTCTAACCAAAATATGCACTTTTTAATAGGGTGGCAAGCGAAATCAACCAATACAGCTCAGATAACGACAGACGCAAAGACGCAAACATGTGGCATGGGCGTGTAGACATCAACCCGTGCTTTTCTTTTGCGACAAGCCAGCATCATCAACATTTACAGCTGTAGAAGCAGGAGACGTAAGAATGTGAAGAGATCATGGCAGCTGCAACAAAGATGTCTAACCAAAATATGCACTTTTTAATAGGGTGGCAAGCGAAATCAACCAATACAGCTCAGATAACGACAGACGCAAAGACGCAAACATGTGGCATGGGCGTGTAGACATCAACCCGTGCTTTTCTTTTGCGACAAGCCAGCATCATCAACATTTACAGCTGTAGAAGCAGGAGACGTAAGAATGTGAAGAGATTATGGCAGCTACAACAAAGATGTCTAACCAAAATATGCACTTTTTAATAGGGGTGGCAAGCGAAATCAACCAATACAGCTCAGATAACGACAGACGCAAAGACGCAAACATGTGGCATGGGCGTGTAGACATCAACCCGTGCTTTTCTTTTGCGACAAGCCAGCATCATCAACATTTACAGCTGTAGAAGCAGGAGACGTAAGAATGTGAAGAGATCATGGCAGCTGCAACAAAGATGTCTAACCAAAATATGCACTTTTTAATAGGGGTGGCAAGCGAAATCAACCAATACAGCTCAGATAACGACAGACGCAAAGACGCAAACATGTGGCATGGGCGTGTAGACATCAACCCGTGCTTTTCTTTTGCGACAAGCCAGCATCATCAACATTTACAGCTGTAGAAGCAGGAGACGTAAGAATGTGAAGAGATCATGGCAGCTACAACAAAGATGTCTAACCAAAATATGCACTTTTTAAAGGGGTGGCAAGCGAAATCAACCAATACAGCTCAGATAACGACAGACGCAAAGACGCAAACATGTGGCATGGGCGTGTAGACATCAACCCGTGCTTTTCTTTTGCGACAAGCCAGCATCATCAATACATACAGCTGAAGAAGCAGGAGACGTAAGAATGTCAACAGATTATGGCAGCTGCAACAAAGATGTCTAACCAAATTAGGTGCTTTTTAATAGGGTGGCTAGCAAAACCAACATATACAGCTCAGAAAACGACAGTCGCAAAAAAGTTAAAGCAAGTGTGGGATAAGATAAAGTTATGTCTAGACATCAACCTGTGTTGGCAGGCACGTTTTCAGGAGGCACATTTCACTACCGAGAGTAATGCCCCAAATGGGCCTATTTCGATTACACTATTAGTTTTGACAACAGCCAAACCCTGCAATTCCTTGTTAATATAAACAACATCGCCGTTTCAACTAGGCCAATTCACCGGGATCGTCAGTGCAGCTCTGAAAGCGTGCCTCAGTTGCAGCGTCACCACGGACGCGCATGCAGTCGCTCAAATGTAGCAATACCCGGTTGCAGTCAGGACCAGCATGTAAGCGATTTACCGAGCGACGAGGCGAGACGAGCGACGGCGAGAGCGACGAGAGTTAGCGACGAGCGACGGAGATTTCTTATTGTCGCTCCTCGCGTGCCTGGGCTTTTGGATTTAGAAGACGTTGCTGATTGCCTTGGTCGCTTGCTCCCGTCGCTCTCACGCGGCTTACCTCGTCGCGCGACTGACCGAGCGACAGCGGAACGGGTCGCCGTGGCTTCTCTCGTCACTCGCCACATCACTTACATGCGATTTATACTTGAAATCGAACGACGTTTCATCGACACGCTACGTTTTATCGCTATTTCGCGCGCGACATAGCCTTGGGAGGGGCATTCATGTCGCCGACATGTGCAGACTTCGGAGGCCCGATTCACTGAAGCGGCGGGGCATTCCCCCGATTATTAAGCCTAGTTTTCTTAATGCCGTAGCCCCACTAGAGTGACAAACAGGAACAAAAGACACTGACAAACCCCAAACGCGTTTTTAATGTTTTTGCAGCTCGCAGATAATGCATCGTGTCATACTCATTTCCAACAGTGGGTGCCGCTGCCGCGAGCAGACGACAAGCAGACGAGAATGCGTCGCGGAGTAACACTTTGTATTAATGTGTTATTCCGCGCTCGCCCTCCTTATTGGTTGCGGCCACCTGTAGGTTCCACAGCCCTGTACAGAACTTCTGACTAGGAGTATAGTGAGCTCTTCTCCGGTGAGCTTTTCTCCGGGATTCATACTTGAGCACTCGAGTGTAGGGATGGCCGAAGGAGCTTAGCCGAAAGAGCTCGGGGAATTAGCGGCGCGGTCAGCCGAAGTGTCCTTCGGAGGCGCCCGATGTCTCGCGTTTTCCCCTTTGGCGGCAAGCGGCGGCCAGCTCCCGAAAGTGGAAGCAGATTTCCTTGCGTGGGAAGTAGACACAATTTTCGTTCCCAGGTCGGGAACGGGTGGTTGCCCTTGCCGCCGGGGTAATTGGGGAAATGACATTGTCAAGGACATGTGGGCGACTCCGAAGAGAGAGGGAGGTCCGGCCTCCCTTCGGAATGTCGGCTTGCCTTTTTGGAGAAGTTGAGTTTGAGCTAGCCCGTGCGCGGAGCAAGTTGCTTTCTCCCGCGGTCCCGAGGGCTCCCGCGTACTCTGCCTTGCGAGACAGAGACCTTGCCGTGCGCGGCAGGGACTTGGCGCCGAGGCGCTATTGTTGGCGCTGGGTTGCCGCGAGCGGCATCAGCAGCGTGACGTTTTCTTTTCTTGTTTCGTGTTGTAAAAAGTTGTTCGTCATTTGTAAATATATATTTATTTACTCAACACACCGAGTCGTGAGCGTCCCTGAGGCCACCGGAAAGAAGCCACCCTCCAGCCAGCGCAGCACTCCACGATCGACAAGAAACATTACTGGCGCAGTCGACAGGATCGTGGACGTCGTCGGCCACTTCGACAACGTCGTGTGCCAGGGAGACGACGAGGCCAGTGCTGGCGCGGAGTGTGGCGGTGTCCATCGGCAGGAGTTCAGGACCAGTGGAGACGAGCAGCAGCCTGGCACAGCGAGGCACGGCTACGAGTACGCCTGTGGCCGACAGCGGCGAAAGCTAAGAAGCGGACGTCGCGTGGGGCGATCGGCGCCGGTGACCTGCGGGTTCGGCGTCATCGACAACTGCCGTGGGCCTGGGGCCTTCGACGGCGACAACAGATTCAGGCAAGCAAACGTCGCCGGCTGCAATCGACGCCAGTGACCTGCGGGTTTGGCGACACCCGACGCCTGCAGCGGCGACAGCCGGGTCTCAAGGAACGGACTCTGCGTGTGGTGATCGACGCCGGGGACTCGCGAGTTCGGCGGCGTCGGCAACTTTCGTGGGCTCTGCAGCACCACCAGGTACGTGGTCGCTTTCCCTTTCGTCGCCGGCTGACACCCGCGCGCTTAGCTACATGTCGAAGTATAACTTGCGCGGGAGGGGGAGCCCTAGGGACGGAGGCGACGTGGGGTCGGATCGGAAAGCGGTTCCGATGAGCGTTCGGATAGCCCTTGCGAGGGAAAAAACGAAGGAGTTGGAGCGGCAGGTACGAGTCGCAGAACTTCGGGCGGAGGAGCGGAGAGCAAGAGCTCGGCTTCTAGCGGAGCGCCGTGAAGAGACGCAGCATCGGCCAGCGGAAGACACGGCGCCCGAGGCTCGCTTTGCGAGAGAGAGAGAACCGGACGCGCGAAGCGACCCGGAGGCGGCCGTGGGGTCGGACGCCGACCACGCTCTCCAGGGACCGGACAAGGTCGTAGGGTTCGAGGCCGATCGTGCCGTGCAGGAAGCGGACACTGCCGTGAGGTCCGAGGCCGATCGGGTAGTTCAGAGACCGGAGACAACCGTGGGGTGCGACGCCGATCGCGCCGTGCAGCAGCCGGATAGTGCCGTGGGGTCTGAGGCCGATTGCGCCGTACAGAAACCAGGGACTGCCGTGGGTTCCGAAGCCGATCGTGCCGTAGTGGGACCGGAGACTACCGTGGGGTCCGGGGCCGATCGCGTCGATCAGGAACCGGAGACTCCCGTGGGGCCCAACGCCGATCGCGCTATCCAGAAACCAGACACTGTCGGAGGGTTTGGGGCCGATCGTGCCGTACTGGGACCGCAGACTACCGTGGGGTCCGAGGCCGATCGTGTAGTTCGGGGGCTGGAAACTACCGTAGGGTACGAGGCGGATCCTGCCGCAGAGAAAGGGGAGACTGCCGGGGGGTCTGAGGCCGATCGGGCCACTTGCGAACGAGGGTCTTCCTGCGTCCGGGCAGCTGGAAGGGATGAGCTCCCGCAGAACCACGTGTCGGGCCCGGCGCTGGAGAGTCTGGTAGATGCCGAGGTCGCGAAGGGGGCCACCGCAGTTGTTCAGATTGGACTTCGGTGTCCCCACGATGGGCCTTGTGGTGAGGATGTAACACAGTGGGTGCCACCAAGCGGGCGACACGGGGAAGTATCGGTGCAGGAGCACGAATCGCCGTGGGGCGAGAATCTCGTAGCGGGGACGGCGATGGCGCGAAATGGGCGCAAAGCTGGTCCTTTCTCTGACCGAACTGACCGCGAAGCTAGGGCCGAACACGGTTCCGTGGAGAGGCCGAGCCGAGCACGCCTTCGTGGGCCTAATGAAGCTCTGGCGAGCGACACTGTCGTCGCGACGCTCGACACAGGGGCCCGAGTAAGGGGTGATGGTATGGTGGCAGGGGAGCGCGTTGTCTCGCTCATACACGTGGTGTCAGCGGGTGTGCATGTGGGGAGGCGATCACTGCCGTGGCCCTTGCGAGGTGCCATTGAACTCCCACTTGCTGTGTAGCGTTTGCCGCGCTTTTCGATTTTTGTTGTCTTTTTCTTTACGGCAGAAAGCAGAAAGAAGTGTTCTCCCTGTTGTAATTTTCATTTAGCAGGTCGTACTAGAGGAGCGTGGCTGTGTTTTATTTTTCGCTCTCTATACGGGAACGCTGTCAGCCGTAAGCGGGTCGGAAGGCGATCACTGCCGCGGTTATTTTGTGCAATCGCACGTTCCAGCGTTGTTCAGTGTTCGCCAAGCGTTTTCAGTTTTTCTTTGACTGTTAGTTTGCCGTGATTTGTTGATTTTTTTGTCTTTTGTGTGCGGAAGCTCTTGCGGCACCGCGGATGTCGTTGCGAGCGATTCAGGTCCTCGAGAGGCCTGCCGAGAAACAGAGTATAGCGAGGTGTTGTCCTTTTTTTTCTTTTATCGTCTTTATTTTTTCGCAATTGGTGCTAAAGGTGCCTGGCTTGGTTATTTCAAGCCATGTGTTTTGTTGTTTTTATTTTTTCGCTTGAGTTTAAGCGGGTTGCTTTTGTGTTCTTGTTGGGGTTTCGGCCATCCTGTTTTTGTAACTGCTGGCTAGTCCAGAAGTCCTAGCGCAGTTTTCGGGGGGACGTGTAGGGATGGCCGAAGGAGCTTAGCCGAAAGAGCTCGGGGAATTAGCGGCGCGGTCACCCGAAGTGTCCTTCGGAGGCGCCCGATGTCTCGCGTTTTCCCCTTTGGCGGCAAGCGGCGGCCAGCTCCCGAAAGTGGAAGCAGATTTCCTTGCGTGGGAAGTAGACACAATTTTCGTTCCCAGGTCGGGAACGGGTGGTTGCCCTTGCCGCCGGGGTAATTGGGGAAATGACATTGTCAAGGACATGTGGGCGACTCCGAAGAGAGAGGGAGGTCCGGCCTCCCTTCGGAATGTCGGCTTGCCTTTTTGGAGAGGTTGAGTTTGAGCTAGCCCGTGCGCGGAGCAAGTTGCTTTCTCCCGCGGTCCCGAGGGCTCCCGCGTACTCTGCCTTGCGAGACAGAGACCTTGCCGTGCGCGGCAAGGGACTTGGCGCCGAGGCGCTATTGTTGGCGCTGGGTTGCCGCGAGCGGCATCAGCAGCGTGACGTTTTCTTTTCTTGTTTCGTGTTGTAAAAAGTTGTTCGTCATGTGTAAATATATATTTATTTACTCAATACACCGAGTCTGAGAGTCTCTGAAGCCACCGGAAAGAAGCCACCCTCCAGCCAGCGCAGCACTCCACGATCGACCAAGAAACATTACTCTCGAGAGAAAAAGTAATCGATCGTTACTTGAAAAAGCAGCCGTCAGTCTCCCAAACACTTCAGATTTCAAAAACGACCGATTTTCTGCCGGCCTGTGAACGGGCTTTTCGTATACCGCCCATTATCTGACTAAAATCTCAGAATCATAAGTAACGTATCTTCTTAATTCAGTAATTTTGATAAACCTTCTTCTTCCACGGTGCCTTCTTCGCAATACAGGCCCGAGAGTAACATTGCTGGAGTACTATATGGTATAGATAGCTCCGATACCTCAGATGGAGATACTCGAGAACGATATACTATATACGCGTGTGCAGAGGCATATCAGCAGCGATGCACCGCGCGGGTACCGTTGTCAGGGGCATTTCGGCACGATACGCGAAAACTCCCACCAAAATTTACCTCAGCGAGCAGGCGAGCTGATTGAAGGCCTGTTCACACATGCAGCGGAGCGCTGCAAGCGTAGCGCTAACCTCGCGCTACGCGCGTGCTGACGGCAGCGTTCACCAGCTTTGTATCTCACCGTCAAAACTGTTGCTCATGACAGACGATAAGTAGCTGACGGCACGTGAGGAGCGCTACATAAGCGCTTCGCTGCATGTGAGAACCGGCCTTTATAGGTAACCCCCATCTAAAAGGATCAAAGCGCGCGCAATAGCGTTTTAGAGCGCAGCTCTTGGCCGCCCGTTTCCGTTTTTCGCGGCGTCGCCGTCGGCGTAGCCGCGCTAAATTGAGCGGGAAAATTGACGTCCCGCGACCTCAACACCAACTGGATTCCCCCTCTAAGTTTAGCGGGAAAATCCAGTTTTTTCGCTAGATTTAGCGGGAAAATTGACGTGACGTGACCTTAACACCAATTCAATTCCCCGCCAGCGAAGAAACCGAATTTGTTCTTAGGTGACGTGACACCAAGTCCTGTGACGTCCTTTTCCCCACTAAATGTAGCGGGGAAACTGAATTGGAGGAGGAGGGGAGAGAGGGTACGGAAGAGGAGGGGAGGCATACCCTCCTCCTTCACCGTACCTCCTCCTCCTCCTCCTCCTCAAGAGCTGCACTCTAGTTTCGCATTACAGAGATTTGTGAACGTCTTTCCTCTTCTTTTTTTTTTTTTTTACGTCATCGCGGGCGCAGACGCGGCAAGTCGTCACGAGTGTCGCGTCAGCATTCGGCCGGGTCTCGTGTCCAATCAAAGCGTCGAAAGAGGCTCGGAATCGGCCTCGGGCCCCATCGCTGCAGCTCACGCCATCCTATAGTGTGCCGACGATCACGGCGATGTAAAGCAAGGCTATTCGCGGGCCTCGATTATTCCAGGTGCTGTTCGTTTAGGCCCCAGGGGTATTCACACGAGGAAGAAATCCCGGGGATTTCTCCCGGCACGCGCGCATCACGAGATGAAAACGCGAGGCTTTTGCACATCGCAAAGCCTGACGTTTTCGTCGTGGGATGCGCGTGCCGGGAGAAATCCCCGGGATTTCTTCCTCGTGTGAATACAAGAGAAACCGGAGAAGAAAAATCAAAACAACGGACAATATGTCTAAATCAGTCTTCCAAACCTTTTCTCCGACTTGATTTTTTTTTCGCGGTTTTCGCTCGTTTAAATTTTTTAAAATTTCACGGCGTTCTCGCACGTTTATTTCTCTCTCTTCTACTGACGTTTAACCCCTGGTTAGCTCAGTTGGCAGAGCGTTCCACTGGAAATGGACACGTCCCTGGCTCGATACCAGGACCAGGCGGACTTTTTTTCAGCGCGTTGTCCTTTGTCCCCTTCTTTCCTTTCTCCAGGGATTATTATCGTAATTCTTGTCCAGCTCGCTTGCACCTTTGCATTTGCGCGCAAGCATCTTTGAAATTTTAAATCAGACCCAATAGGTTCGTTACAAACATTATTGCACCGTGCTCAATGCATATGTTTAACTTATCCTTATCGTATAATGAATTTCCCGAAAATGAAAAAGAAAACATGTTTAACAATTCCTATTTTTTCAAAGGGACTCGAAAAACTTATTTTTAAACGTCTCGAAAGATTTTTTGGTGTGTAAATCATTTGGTATTAACAAACTTTTAATTTGGTTTCCAAAAGGGCAAATCTACAGAATCAGCTTTATTACTACAAAAAGAAATTATAATGCGAAATGCGAAATACTGAAAGGAAGCTTTTAACACTTGGTGTTTTCATTGATTTTGGTAAAGCTCTTGACCACCTTAATCACGAAACCTTCTGCAAAACTGAATAAATATGGAGTTCGCGGCACACCATTAATGTCGTTAAAATCATATCTGTATAATCGCCAGCAGTGTGCAAATATTGATGGTCACCAATCTTCGTTTTCGAACACTGTATGCGGTGTTCCGCAGGGAAGTATCCTTGGACCTTTTATTTAATGTTTACAGAAATGACATTGTTAATATTGATGACCAAACTCGGTTTATAATTTATGCCGAGGATACCAGCTTATGTTTTACTGGAGACGATGCTGATATACTTATTATGTGGCAAATATAGTTTTAAACAAATGTTTTGTTTCGTTAGAAGTAAATGGATTAAAAATAAGCACGTTAAAGTCTAAAGCAAATTTATCCAGACCAGTAAATAAGTTAATAACTATTTCTGGTCCCCTAAAACTCGGGGCGACGGAAACTGAATTCGTCCCTCAACATAAAACACTAGGTGCATATTTTTCTGAGGGAACTTTCATATTAATTATTTAATTAAAAACTTGTTTCAGGTAGTTGGTGTGATCGCCAGGTGCCGCAATTTCTTACCAACCAATATTAAACTGAAGATATATTACGCCTTGTTTAACTCCTACTAAAATTACTACCATTTGGTTTGGGAAACCATTACTAAAACAAACTTTCATAAAATTCTTTTGCTTAAAAGATTTTGCGTTATAATGCAAACGATCCTTATAATTATTCTTCAGTACCTTTATTTTCTAAATACGGTCAAACGCCTGAATAACGAAGCGTGTGGGACCGCGATAATTCTTCTTTATACACGTCACTTTGTTATATCCGTCGCGCACTTTAATGACCCCAATAAAGCAGATGTACAGGTTAATAAAGCGTTGTACATTATATTTCGTAGTAGAAGCGTTCGCTGTAGCTGCGTTTGACTAGGGAGCCTTCATGTGCGCTTTGCTAGGGTGATGCCACCCTTTGTAATACCACTCGCCGCCAAACCAGCAGCCATTTTGGTTCACGGCGATAATCCGTGGGGCTTATAACCCTCCCGGAAACAAGCACCTTATCTCACAAGTTCGTAGCAGCGTTGTGGAACCTACGGAGGGAGGATTAGCATTTTCGCCCCTCGGATGGGAGGACCGATGGACACAAAGGCCACTTTCCGGCGCACGGGGAAACAATGAGGAACAAAATGGCGGCGGGAGAGGGTGTGGGAAAGGGAAACAGGCAGTTGGCATCACTCTATGCGAAGCGCACATGAAGGCACTCTACGTTTGACTGTATAAAATAATTCGCATCGAAAACATGTATAAATATCGTTTACTTTATTGCATTCGTTTTTCATCTGAACCTTTTTATAGACTCCTTGTATAGTATTTCCGAAATAATAAGGCAGGAGTGTATAATCAGTGCTCGTTACCCGGAGAGATGGATGGTGCCCCGAAGCCGTACAAATTATAATTTACAATCCCTTCATTATAACTTCCCGACAGATCTAAATGAATGGTCTTTTAATAATAGAGGTGTATTTGTTGGCACTTTCAAAAGCCGATCCGCACGAGCATCTCATGTGTTGAACTACTTGTATTTTGTATAACTAGACACCTTTTTGTTGTTATATTTGTTGCCTCTGTAACGGTATCTGAGACCCTGTTAAGCTGGTATTAGCAGCTTTTTGTCGGAGGGTCCCTCCAGTCTCTGGAAAATAAACTAAACTGAAATTAAAAATTCCGTTATTATCATTGTTTTTTTATTGTTTTTTAGTTATCACATTATAAAGATCTTTTCCCATTGACGGTGCGGATTCGCTTTTTTTTTTTCCTTGCTGAGTGACGGTTTGCATTTGTACACTACTTTTTGAAGTTTCGGTCCCCGTAATTTCTGATTGTTAATTTTTGTTCTCAATAATCCGCTATTATTTTTGTGATCGCTGTCTTTTTCCTTTTATTTCACTTCCAGATCGTACCATCTGCGGTATGTCATAAATAATTTCACTTCCAGATTGGACCGTGTGCGGGATGTCATGAATTAATTAATAAAATTGAGACGCAATGTGTGTTGTTTCCTTTTTTGGACCGCCGTGACTGACAATTTATGTTTACAAGAACACTTAACTCTCCCCCCCTCCCAAAAAAAAATCAATAAATAAAAACACAACAACAACAAGAAAAGGTGCTTGAAGACGACACATGTAACAGACCTTCATTGGGAAAAGAAAACATTATTTAGCATATATTTTAATTGCGAGATTCATTCTGACTTCAGAGCAATTTCTAAACATGCGTAAATTACTCGGGAAAAGACGTTTTGTGACATACCTGTTCTGTCGAAGCATTTAAAATAAATAAATACATATATATTTTTTTAAAAGGGGACGGGTGTTCTGAAATCGCTCCTAACTCAAAGTCTTGCGACGTAAAGTTTGCGCTCCGATTTTTTTCCAGTGTGTGAAAGTACTTAAAGTACATTGCACCTAAAGTCCTACTTAGAGTAGGTATAGAAAACTTGTACTTGAAGTATGCATTATCCGAGTATACAACTTGGAGTATCTCTTTGTTCTGGTACTTTCTGAGGAAAGTACGACTCCCCACTTCAAAGTACATCCCCCGAAAATGCTTTTCTTCGGGTTATATCACGAAATCATGCGTTGTCAACACTTCAGAAAAAACTGGGAGGGATATTATATTTTCACAAGAAAAGCGCGGGCAGACGACGCGACGCTCCGTTTGTACTGGGGTCGGCTTCCCCGCAGCATTTCGAACTCGTCACCGCTCGCTCGGTCAGCGCAAGGGAGGTTAAAGGCCGACCTACAAAATCACCTTCTGCCGGCCAGAAAACCGGTTCCCAGTTTCCTTCTCCGTCTTCCCTCCCGCGCTCCTCTCTCCTCCTCTCCACACAGGAGCGGGTGTCCGAGCTACTCCCCGCCGGAAGTAGGAGGGTTTTCCTCTTTCTCGAATGGAAAGGAGGAACTGAGAGGATTGCTTGCAGGACCTATGGGGCTGACGTCATGATCTCCCCTAGTGATAGCGGCGCCAAATTCAGAAGTCGCAGGGCGCCGAATTCAGAAGTCGCAGGGACTTCTGAATTTGGCGCCATTTTCGAAGATAACTACTCTGTGGCCACGTGACTTAATCATAATGTTCGCCACCATTTACAAAAATAACTAATGGCAATGTAAAAAAAAAAAAAAAAACCTGTATAGGGCAGTGGTTCTCAACCATCGATGTTTCGCGGACCCTTTGTGAATCGGCGGAGATGATGGAAGACCCCGTTCGTGGTAATAATGATTTAATAAATGGATACAACTAAGGGCTAGTGTGAAGTAGTCCCCTCTTATTGACGCTCACGCGAAAAAACTCGCCCGAAAACTGAAACATTACTTTTCGACCTGAAAAAGAAAAAAATACAACTTTTATTGCCGGACTTGACTGATGAGGCAGGGCTTTGCGGACCCCTAGAATGCCTTCGCGGACCCCAAAAGGTCCGCGGACCCCCATTTGAGAACCACTGGTATAGGGGAAGGACGGGGTATCATGAAAGATTGTGTTAGAAAGTACTTCGACTTTACTTTCAAAGCACATTGCATTTATTCTAAAGGGAGTTCCCGAGAAAAGAGAACCGTGATTCTTGGTCCCTGCGAATAAACTATGCACCGCAGAACGCTCAAACTCCGTGAGAATGTGACACTGGGGTTGTCATATAGAACGCGAAAATTCGAGAAAATGAGGTTACCCGGATCAGAAGATAATTGAGAAAAACCACATTTCTCCACGAGCTCACGTCCGCCTAAGCCTAATATTGTCAAAACGGAACTCCACACTGTGGACGATTGTGGGACTTATATCAGTGGAAAACACTCGTCAGCAAGAAAGAGAAGATCGTTTCCTTCCGTGCTGACAAGTTTTTTTTTTTTCTTTTTCGAAATAGATGTTAGAGTTGCCCACAGTGTCATTCTTTATTTTGGCGAAATTAGGCTCAGGGGGACGTCGGCTCTTGGAAAAATTTCGTTTTCCTTAACTGTCTTTTGATCCACGTAACGTCGTGCTCTCAAACTTTAGCGTTCGGTCCCAACCGCTATGCGTCAGATTCTCACGGAGTTCGCGCTTTCTGCGAATTGCAAAGTTGATTTACCCAGGGACGAAAAATGCACTGTTCTCATTTCTCGCGGGAACTCCCATGTGCTTTACCGCAAGTACTACACTGCACCGATTGTAGTTACTACATCACGCTTGAAGTACCTAAGCTCTCATCTACTTTGTAGTTTACTTCGAGTACTTTTTTATATGTATTCGCAACAGTGCATTTTTTTCTCTATTTCTGCCAGTTGCTCTATCCCTTCATCAGTACGTCACTATTCCTCCTCCTCACTCTCAAGACACCTAACCGCTAATCATCCGCACTTTGGCTCTTTATCACCATCTCTCCCCCACTTTTTGCTCCGTGTCTGCGAAGATCGTAAACTACGGTGCCAAATATGGTGCCGGGAACGTATCTTCGCGACAAGAGCCACTAAATGAGCTGCGCTTAGAGTATCGGCACTACGTTCCCCGACACTGTTGTGGGCGCCGCCATTTTGGCTCGAATGCAGAGCAGACGCAACTGTCGATCGTCATGATTCAAAAGTGCGACATCCTCAGCATTAGATTCGGTGTTAGGAAGGTCATCTAATATTGCCTTGCTCTGTCGCGAACTGTTTAAACATTTGTGGAGGACGGAAAAGCGTTTCCTGTGATTTCAGATCAAGCTTCAGATAACTGGCAACAATGATTTTAAGACACAATATGGCCAAGTGTCGTTACTCTGAAGCATAGCTTATTTAGTGGCACTATTCGCGACTGCAGTCAGTGACACGTTAAAGGACTTATGCTCGCCGACATTTTTGTTTGAACATCAGCTATAAGGACTCAACTACCCAGAACACAATTTGCAGCTCGAAATTCGTTTTCATTCCGCCCGAAAATCGCCGGTCGAGAATCTGCCGGTTTCAGTCACGCGCACTCTCATTTCTACGGTCCCGCGGCGTTCAAACTATGCCTACCAAATATACTGTAAAGGACTTATTTTTCGCGGACTCAATATTTCGCGATTTAGATCAATGCTGAAGTTTTGGAATAATTCGCGGGTTCTAATTTTCGCGACTTGGTGGGATCTCAATATACATTCTAATGTGTTTACGTGTTACCGGCATTGTTCGCGGGACCTATTTTTCGCGAACTGTAGGCGATTCGCGAAAATTGGGCACTTGCGAAAATTAAGTCGATGTACAGTATTCAAAGTCGGGGGTTATCTAAGACACACATTGGATATTAAAAATAGAAAAGAATATGAACCCCATTTTTTTAGGCCTCCAAAAACTGCAAATACGTTGATAGAGAGAAAAAAAAAATAATGTTACACAGAACAGAGGAAGTACATGTACACGTCATCCGCAATATGGCGACGTACCGCGCAGGCTGGATGACGTTGCAACGGACGGACCAACGCTGGGACGGACGTGGGGCCGCCAGGGCCGCTACTTCGGAACTGTTGTTGTGGCAGCGGCCAATCGACCTTCAAGTGCAGAACATCGAGCGGAAGGGATACAAGTGTGAAACAATCGCACAACAAACGGTTCACGCAAGTTCGTCGTCGACGCCGTCTCCTTCAAAAATAAGGAACAAAAAAACGAAAAGAAAAAAACGCGGTCGGGTGTGGTTACGCGATTCCTGGCCATAAGCTTCCGTACTCGCGTTTCGGTTTCAAGCATGTGAGTTTTTTTTTTTTTTTGTTACTTTATTATATACGTGATTGTGCAGCAAAATATTGATTAGGTAGTCTCCCAACACCACAATAAATCGCCTACCTAAAAAAGAAAAATATCATTTTATATTATTATATTATATTATTAGAGGCGACCTTCTTTCGAGCGTTCGCTTTAGTAAAGTGGAAAGAGGTGGAGCTTTTCCATGAGCTCTTAACCTTTCCATTTCCACTTTGTGACGTCGTAGAAGTGTCAAGTTCGTCGGCCCCGATCCTGCTTGTACCACAGCAGCCCCCGTGGACGTGGCAGACGGACTGTTCTGCTGCAGGTCGCTTTCAGCTTCACTGTGGTGCCTGGAGTGCGTCTCCGACTGGTGTGTTTAGCGTCCTATCCCGCCCATACATCAAAAGTGGTCCCCAAGTGGCAACAAATGACGTCACAGAAGCCGGAGTGTCATGCTGTTGCATGTCGCGATACTGGCGGGTGGTCGCAGAAATGCTGGCGAAAAGCACGAGAGAACGCGAGTGTCGCTGTCGTCACGGCGTCCCAACTTCCGGCTGCTAAAACTTCCGTGGACTGTCACAGTGGAGAGAGACCTGCAGAGGAACAGGCGTCTGCTACACCCACCACAGGTGCGGAGACACCGCCAGAGTCGCGACCGGCGACATCCTGACACTTGTACGACGTCATCAGGCGGAAATCGAGGGACCACTTTGGATGCACGAGTGGAAAATGACGCTCAACACAGCAGTCCGAAACGGGTGCACCGTGCCATAGTCCATGGATAGTAGGAGAGCAACAAGAAGCGTGACGTTGACGCCCAACGACCACTCTCGTCGTGACGTACGGTCGCCGACGACACGAAAATGCCATTACCCAAATTCACAAGTTCTCTTCGCTTAAGCCTCTCCTTTTTCTTCATCTCCCCTCTAAATCAAATTTCCACTGTTTTCGTTCGTAATCTCCGAAACATGATTGAAATTCCCCAACACTATTTCATTACGGCCCTTTTTTTCTTTCTTCTCGTTTAGGTTTTACGCTGATATATTAGGCCCAAAAAGCTGAATATGTCTCTCTCTTTCTATCTCAAAAAGCAAAAAAAAAAAAAGATCGATAAAGTATTTTTTATTTTGTTTTACGATAACTTGGCAAACTGTGGAAGCTATGCGGACAGCCAGCCCGTCTGTTTCTTTTGCCGGGGTGTGGTGACGTCAGAACGCCGTGCTCTGATTGGCTCTGATTGGAGGATAGTGGGTAGACCTCAAAGCAGCTTGCTTTTGAGGTCTACCCACTGATTGGCTCTGATGTCAGGATAGTGGGTAGACCTCAAAGCAGCTTGCTTTGAGGTCTGCCCCACTGATTGGCTCTGATGTAAGGATAGTGGGTAGACCTCAAAGCAGCTTGCTTTGAGGTCTACCCACTGATTGGCTCTGATGTAAGGATAGTGGGTAGACCTCAAAGCAGCTTGCTTTGAGGTCTACCCACAGATTGGATCTGATTGGAGGATAGTGGGTAGACCTCAAAGCAGCTTGCTTTGAGGTCCGTGCATCCAACTGATTGGTTTCTGATGTAGGGATAGTGGGTAGACCTCAAAGCAAGCTGCTGAGGAGTCTACCCACTATCCTCCAATCAGAGCCAATCATTCGCCACAACCCCCGGCCAACGTTACTAGATTGCCTCAGTAGTGGAACTCCCGCGGAGGGGGTACCCCTGACTCACTTCAATCCGCCTGGAGTCGTTCGAAGCGCCATCTATATTTTTATTTTATAACTTGCATTCCAAAGAGCACAGCTGAAGCGCCAAATGGCGATCACAACGCCGCCATTTCTCCCGCAGCGGGTCACTCGAGAACTGCACATGACATCTATTTTTGGCTTCAATCGGGTTACAGGGGTGCCACCCGTCTCCCCATCGGACGCGCCGCGATATACACCCGAAGTTAAAATGCGCCTAGGTCGGGACGCGCTACCTGAATTCCCCGGTGAGGCATGGTTGTATAAAAACAATATTAATTGTGCTGCAAAACCTTGAAAACTAAAAATTTTAGAAAAACATCACGCGCCCCCATTTTGTACTCATCTCCAATAAAAGTTACTACAAAAAAAGTTTTTTTTCCCGTTGGTTTTTACGTTTCTAGTAAAGCGCCGTTCACACTCTTGCGACCGAGTTCGACCGAGAGAGACCAAACCGGTTTTTAATAGCGAGTTCGTTTCACACGCACTGGCACCGTTCAAGTTCTCTCCCAGAATGCATCGCACTCGCAGAGTGTTGCACGGAGAACTGGACTCAAACGAACTCACCAAATGCACCGAGTGCAGAAGACTGATGCTGCCGCCATCTATGTTGTAGAAAAAGTACCGACCTCAAAACGAAACTAGCGCCTTTCTGTTCGGAGTGATGGGTGGGAATGCGAGAGTGCAGTCACTACCAACGTTTATCTACAACGCTGAACGCTGCAACCTGTAGTTAATAGTTGCGATGACTTCAAGCAACTCGGCTGCCGTAGAGATAGTTACAGACGGCGTAAATTTCCGCACCCAGCTGTCTACAAAGCAGCTGGTTGCGATCTTTCGATTCTTATAACCGTTTACACTGAAGAAAACTGATGATGCTGTCCGAGCAGAAGCTTGATCCGTTTGAGCATGGTATTATGCGTCAACCACTGGTGGAATATCCAGCAAAACGTTTCGTGGAACTTTCGATTTCGATCGTCATTACAGGTGGATCAGATATTAGCCTTGGTGAGGACGTCGAGAACGAGAGCTTTCTCGAACAAAATACGACGGGGCAAGTTAGCTGACGTAGGTAAATGTTAAACATGATGATGTTGCCCAAGCCTCGGGTAAAGTCACTATGTTCAGTTTACTCTGATGCTTATTGGGCAGTCAAGAGGTTTCTGCTGGAAGAGTTTTGTCGACAAATGTTAAATTTTTCATCCGCACACGGATGGTGATAATCATCTCGGGGGCCGCTGATGCGTTTGTTCTGACCATTTCTTGACACACTGGTATATTTCAGCGTCTGTACGGCAACAGAGCGACTTAAAACCTGCAAATAAAGCACGGGTTGTCAATTGCTTCCTTCATGAAAAAGCAGGCGCTCACAATTCAAGCTCGCGTTTGATTCCGTTGCCCGCGGGACGCGATTTCTATCAGAAAATCTTCTTTTTCTTCCTTTCGGTTCCGCGACGAACCCTCGTCGGTTCCGCGACGAACCCTCGTAGCAGACGAACCCTCGTCGTCTGCTCCCGCTCCTCGCCGGCCTCGCCGGAGCGAGGCATGACGGGATTGCATTTCGGCGCACGCCCGATTTTCTCGGTGCAGCGAGTGCATGCACGCGTGGGGTGCCGCCGCTGAAACGAACTCGGAGAGTGCAACCACTCGTGGAGTGCCTGCCGAAACGAACCCGCTTTACGCCGCGAGTGGGCACGCGTGGACACGAGTGCCGTGAAACGAACTCGCTATAAGCCTCTTGCGATCTCTTAGGACCAGCTCCGCTGCAGCCGAGCTGGTCCTGGGACGAGATCTGAAAACCAGTTCAGTCTCTCTCGGTCGAACTCGGTCGCAGAGTGTGAACGGGCCTTAACGTTGAAACGAACGTATCCCGATTCAGTTACCAAAGCAGCCGTCCGGCGCCGAGCGCGTCGGGCGAGCTCGCCGGGCGAGTCGTGGGTGGAGTGGGGGGGGGGGGTTACTGTTCGTGCATGCAGCGTCTATGAACAGTTCCGTAACTGAGTTAATCTAATAACGTTGCCCCCGGCAAAAGAAGCAGACGAATTCGCGCTCCGCATACGGCCCCTGCGCCGGAGCGAGGCACGTGACGCCCCGTCACGAGAGAGCGTTTGTGTCGACCGTAGAGTGTTGTCGCACATGCCTCGCTCCTTAGCTCTTAGTTGGTCGCCTTGCTCCTCAGCTCTTAGTTGGTGCGCCTCCCGCAGTTTGCCAAGCTATCGTGAAACGGAGTACGTCGGCTATCCCTTCGTGTACCCAAGAAAAAGTAATCACGGAGAGAAGCCGAAGAAGTGGAGAAGACGCGGGCGACGCCGGAGCGTCGAGCTCTGATTGGAAGGATTAGTGGGTGGCTGCAAAGGCTGGCTCCCAGTGTCCACACACACGCACACACAGTCTCTACTAGAGACTGTGTGTGTATCCATACGTCGTTCCTTTGCATCCCCTGGAGTTCTCATAGGGGTCGCGTCACAATGCCTACGCGGAATGTTACACCAAACACAGACGAAACTTTTCCTGCGAAAACCACGCATCGGAGACGAAAAACGCTGTATTATTATAGTTACCAATTTAGTGAAGTGCAACGGCGTTCAGGATAATTAGATCATTAATAGACTTTTTTTTTAATCAAGAAATATTGACGTTTGCCATTTCCAGGCACGAAACCCGTGCATTGATCCCAGTCCTGCGCCGAAAGCCCGTAGCATTCGATCCGGAAAAGGGCTGAACCGAGCTCACGCCGAGCTGACGCGGGCCTCGTGTCCAAAATATATAGGCTCAGACAGCCTGCCGCACAACGGCGGACTCGGATGATTAGCGCCGAAGTTCCTCGAAAAGGGTCCCATTAGATCTGTATAATTAAATCTCTGGATTAGTAAAAATTACCATCAGGTTCGGATGAGAAACTTGCGATAGTGCCACTGAAAACCGCAACCACTCAAATCGGTAAACTTAAGAATAAATTGAAGGGCCTAAAAACGCGATAAAAACGAAAACTTAAAAAAAAAACTTTTAAATCAGCTTTGCATTTGAAGTCACACCATGTAGAAATACCTTGGGCTATGGATTACTAGTAATCTTACTCTCCCTGGCTACTAAAGAAATCGATTACGTCTAATGCTCCGCGGAAGTTATTCTTTCTTCGAAGAGTACGTTAAATCTTTCTTTCCCTTCCTTGTATCTCCTCGCACATAATACTAAGTTCTACCAACTTTAGATTATGCTTCGATCATTTGGGGTCCTTTCGCTAAGATGAACATTAAAATAAAAGAAGATCCATTGGTGGATCCTTGGGAATGCGTCAGCATGACCCTTGGAAAACGCAACACAACGTCAGCCTTTGGAACTGTTAACGCTGACCCCTTCACTTCTCTGTTTTGGCTTTCCTGTTGCCTCTTCTCTTTTTTGCTGTCTCGTTTTGGCTTCGTTACGGGGTCAGTGTTAACTAGCGTTTCTCAAAGGGGGACATGAGGCGTGTCCAAAGGGTCATGCTAATCGTATTCTCAAAGGATCCACAAATGGCCCTTCCATTATTTTTGTTTCGTCTACTTGAACCAGCGCTAGTAGTTGGTTCACACTCCATTTTGTTGCAGAAATTAAGGCATACGCGCTCCGCACATTTGCAAGTTCCGACACGTCCCAGCATCCGCGTGCGCATTGGCTCCGCCCCATGACGTCACCTCCCTCTCGCCTTTGTCCTTCGCTACTCTCCCCCTCTCTACGCGGCGCGCTTCCCTTTCCACTGTTTTATCCGCAGACGGACGAGGACGGACGCCGTCAGCTTTCGTCTCTTTGCTGTTTTGTTGCGGTTTTTGCTGTTTACTGGCGCAAGTGCTACTATTGGGACAAAAAGAGCGTCAGCATTTGGTAAAGTAGGTGCTAAATATCAGAATTTGCTGTAGCTATTATCGTAGCTGTTATATTGAGGAGGTTAGGCCGTATCTAGACGAAGATGTCAAGAGTTGAACGTAAAAGAGATTAACGGCCTATCTGATAAAAGGTTTGCCGGATGAAATGGGACGTTGTCTCGTTTGAACAAGTTTGATAAGGTGTCCAATAGTGAATGGGATATTTGGGCATGTGTAGAGACGTAGAGTGGTGAGTAGTGTGGTAGTTACCGCATTCCGGAAGGTCAGATTTATCCTGGAAGTAACTGTGACTAGGACGCAGGCACGTAGCCAGGATTTTGATTCAAGAGGGGTGGGGGAGGGGGAATTACAAAATGCTGTATGAGAAGGAGGGGGAGGAGGCCCCAGCAAAATGAAAGATTTCGGGGGGGGGGGGGGGGCATGCCTCCCCTCCCTGGCTACGTGCCTGCAGTAGGACAACGTATGACCAATGCAAAGACGGGTCAGGAGGACAGTTTCACGTCGTGCTGTGAGAAATGTCAGGGAGAGTGTGAAGTTTTGTAGTAAAAAGTTTGTTCTGGGTTTGCTGCTTCCATACGTTTTTGCATTGAGTGTGCATGTGTTTGTGTATCCCTTGAAGTCTGTTCAGGGAAGGTTCACCTCTGCAGGTTGAAGTGCTTGAACATTTCGTGCAGCCAGTATCAGCTTTTTCGTTGCCTAGAATTTGTACATGAAACAGTACCCAACAAAAAGACAAGCGTGTGCCTCTTGATTGAAGTGATGAAATACGCTTCTTATTTCAGTGATGCATGAGTGTTGTGGTTGCACACCAATCGATGCCTGCAATACACTTGAGGGTCTGAGAAGATAACTATTTTGTTTCAGCACCCACGCTCCACACAGTTAAGTGCAACAAGGATAGCTGTAACGTCTGTAAAAATAAATTTTTGCCAAGGGGAGGGACGATGTGTGGTTTATTGTGAGAAAGATTTCGATACTTGGGTTGTATGATATCGTCACATGCTACATCTTAGGGTAATGATGCAACTTTTGGTCCGCACGCAATTGATAGCTTTTCACGGCGTATGCTCAGTGGAGGTTCGCTTGCCAGGTTGTACAAACTTTCTACTGGTGAGGTTCGATATGCGCCGATGCCAAGACGAATGCTTTGGTCTGCTATCGGGTCCAATCTTCGGGAAACAGACTTTTTTGCTGAGGCAGAGACATTAGAGCCATAATCCAAGGTTGAACGGATAAGGGACCAGTATGTTCTGAGCAGGGACGTTGGGTGTGACCCCATGTGGTGCCACCAAATATTTTCAGAATATTCATCTTCTTCAAACCCCTGACCAGCACGTCTAATATATGGGATTGAAAAGTTAGTTTGGTGTAAAATATGATACCAAAAATCTACGGCTTTTCCTAATGGGAAATGTTTTCTTACAGAGTGTAAGTTCAGATTCCTGGAATAGACCACGTAGCCGTGTGAAGTATACTGCCAGTCTTTTCTATTGAAAACTTGAATCCGTTTGTGCTGCTCCACTCAGTGAGCTTCTTTTGGCCAAGCTGTAATTGCCGTGAGACAGATGATAGATGCAATTCTTGACACGAAATCGGCAAGTCATCGATATACATACAGTGGGACAGTGAAGTCGGTAGTTGTTTGACAGCAAAATTTACTTTGATTAAAATTGTGCAACGCTTAAAACACAGCCTAGTGGTACTCCCATTTCTTGGGGAAATACTAGTGACAAACGGGTTCCTTCTAACATGAAATGCCCGATGGTCTAATAAGTGTTTTATAAAAATTAAAAGATTTCTCTGAATGTCATGGCTGATGACATTCTGTGAAAGATGGTCAGCTGTGCTGCAATTCTTTCGGAATTCACAGTGTGATGGTGTGAGGAAATGGGATGTTAGCTTCCAAGTACCACATGAGGCGATTCCTGCACCGTGCGTTCTAAAACTTTGCATAGGCAACTTATCAGCAGGATAGGCCGACAGTTCGGGATCCTCTCCCTGTTTCAGAACGGGAGCATCTCGCTAAGGCCGATAGTCGCATTACGGCCGAGAGTGCATTAAGGCCGAGAGGGTGAAAGGGCGCCGGGAGTGACTCTGAGGCCGATAGGGCACACGGCACGAGAATGCATTGACAGACAGTGTCTGAATGGGTTGGTGTGGACGGCCTGTTTTGGGGGTCGTTGCTGTGGTTGACACTTTAGTCGCCACCAACATACCAGTAGGTGGTGCCACATTCAGCATGGTGGATGAAATTAACATATTTTCACTCGCGTCACCGTGAGTCTCTTCATAGATTACAGTGATTGGCGCTCCAAATACCTGTCAATGACCTACTTTTCGAGAGGACCTAATTTTCTCCAATCGCCTACAATTCGCGAAAAATAGGTCCCGCAACTATTCCGTTAAAATACAACAGCATTAGCTTTATCATTTATTATTCGCTTGATCACTAGTTCCTTTACCTGCATACCAGATGTATGCAACACACGCACGTCATTTCCAATAAATGCTGTGAATTAGGGGCGCATTTCTTGAGTGTAACATTTCTTGTTTAATCATCGGCTTTTAGGAAGCGAGGTGAAACATTTATTGTGTATTTTCACTTTCAGCACTTAACCTAAATTAGTTATGCTCCTGATTCTACCGGGCGGCTACGAAAACGATGAGTGATGTTGATTTTAAAATTTTATTTTCGATCTTTTTTGGCGAAACGATGAGGAGCACGTACTAGGTAATAGTAAAAACAGCATGGACCGTGGTTATGTCAAGTTTCAGCATTGTCAATGTATTAAGTATTAAAATCAAGTTTTGGAATCAGGGAAGCATAGAAAATATCACGCGTGGTCATTATGGCATAGCTGAAGTTGCGGCGCTGTTTAGCATCTGGCAGCCGTTTGGTCGAGTACCAAAGCAAGGCCAGGAAATTTCGGTGGAGTCAGCTGTATTATTTCCAGCCGACGAGAAATCGCTGACAACGTGGAGCTATCGAACTCAGCTTCAAAGACATCCGATGAAAGGGCGTTCGATGAGACAACTGGTCGACGGCTGATGAAACGGCGTTCAATGAAATCGCGCTCGATGAAACCGCGTTCGATGAAACGGCTTCGATCCAAACGGCATTCGATGAAATGTCCGGTTCCACTCCGAATGCTACCATCTGGTCAAGAATCAGCGTAGCCAAACACCAGTTACGGCGTGAATATTTTTGTCTTTTTTTGCCGACGGTTTTTGGTTCATTTGAATGTAAGCAGTATTTTTGCTGTGACTACTGAGTTTTGTCATATAATTTGCCCATCGGTGCTACGAAAGAGCTTGCGAGCACTTTGGTTAATACTTAGTTTTTGAGTTGCTAAATATAAAACGTACAAAAATGCCACACAAGATGGCCACCGTGAGAGCAAAGCCAGCATACCTTGGCAAAGCAGCAAAACTTACTGCAGTGCCAGTCAATCAGAATGTCAGAACATGACAATCAACTCACTGTCGGAGTACATTCTTGCCTTGGAGAAATGCACGTGCTTCGTTCACGTCTCTCTACATTGGCTCACGAGGGCATAGCCTTCGCCCTTTGCAAAAAATGTTGACACGGAGTGTCGCAAAAAGAAAAGCTAGTCGAAACGGTCAAAGCGCGACATGTTTATTTAATCGTAAAGGATGAAGCAATAAAACCAAAAACGCAGTATTTGCCGTTACCAAGAGATACCATGTACTGACAAATAAAAGAAACATGTGGCGCCATCTATCTTGTTTGGTGGTAACTAAAGTCATCAACACAACGCGACCCCCGAGAAGGCAGCCACACTATACTTCGTTTCAGCTTGGGTCCAGACGCAGGCGATGCTACAAGCGCGGCTCCGGGCTTTCCAGCGTCCCTGCCCAGCCGACGCGCTCGTGCAATGCAAGTACCGTTCAGGGTCATCGTCCGTCAGAAGACGACAGTTCAGATCTGCTGAATGAAGAACGAATGCGAAACCGCCACAGGTACCGTAATCAGGTTCCCTAGCTCCTGGACGATCGGCTTCAAAATAAAGATGCTCGCCTACACCTTCCTGGCGTGAAAGAACAAAGTAAGGCCTGATACTGCTTGTATAAAGCAAAACTGGACCGACTTACGCGTCGAAAGACCCCGCCTCGTACTGCCGTTCTACGACGATCATCCAGATGACAGCCATTTCGATAGGTGCCGGTGCCCTATAGGTCGTGAAAGTTGCGAATTCAGAGACTATCGGCCTTTTAATGCAGTTCTCGGCCGATATGCCCCTGTTCGCCTCAAAGCTACTCCCGCCCTTCCGCTCCTCTCGGCCGTGAATGCACTCTCGGCCGTAATGCGACCATCGGCCGGAATGACAGTGATGACCCTTTCAGAACAGGATTAACAATTGCTCTTCTTCATATTTAGAAAAATTCACTCTCTCATCCCACAAGCGGTTGAAGAACGATGAAAGAGAAATGTTCCGAATCCGGTGAAAGGTTGCGAAGATCGTAAAGTAATCGATGTCATCTCGGACCTGCTGTCATGTTCTTGCCTCCTTCCAGAGCCCCCTCAAGTTCCGTGTAAAGTGAAATTCCCATGTATGAGGCGTGCGTGCTCGGCCTTGTGGCCGATTTTTTCTTCTCTTGCACACTTTTGTGTGTTTGGAGGCGAGGCATGCGTATTGCCGGGATTTTGTTTCGGGGAAAGGGGGGGGGGGGGGGGCGCCCACGGGGCAAAATGCTGTATGAGGGGAGGGAAGGAGAGGAGGTCCCGGCCGTCGGGGGGGGGGGGGGGGGGGGGGGGGGGGGGGGGGGGGGGGGCCGGGTCCCGTGCGCCCGCCCCGCCCTCATATAACCATATATGGTTATGTGGGAGATCACAACTATTCAGAACACAACTTGCAGGCTCGAAGTCGTTTTCTCCAAGGCCAGAAAACCGACGGTTTGAGAATTGGCCAGTTTCAGTCCCGCTCTAGCTCTCTTTTCATGGTACGCGGCGTTCAAACTATGTGTACCGAATATAGCGTTCAAAGTCATTGGGTTATCTATAATAGACGCACATTCGATATTAAAAACTGAAACGAATATGAATCCCATTGTTTATAGGCCTCTAAGAAAACCGCAGACACGTTGAGTCGAAGAAAATAAATACAAACGTTGTACGGATCAGAGTTAGTAGATGTGCACGTCACTCTCAATATGGCGACGTACGGAGAGCTGGACGACGCGATGGCTGCTCACGACGGACCAACGTTGCGATGGACGTGGGGCCGCTACTTCGGAACTGTCGTTAGTGGTACCGGCCAATCGATCTTCAAGCGCAGAACGTCGAGCCGAAGAGACATATAAGTGCGAAACAATCGCATGAGCCTCCGCACTTGCGTTTTTCTTAATTTATTTTTTCTTAACTGTGATGGCATTCGTGAGTAAAATACTGTGTATCATATCACCGCGTGCATCACTTGATGGTGCGCACTGAAGTCCCCCCAAGAAGATATTGTTACGAAGATGTGCGGCCGGCAGCAAATGGACAATGACGCGTCCACTCAATGAGATATACAAAGATTTTATGTAAGCCGGGCCGTGCGCGTGGAGCTTGGCGCGTGGTGGTCAGGCACGCGACTTCCTCACGTCGTTGTCTTCGTCGTCACGACGACCCGGCCCATGAATGAAGGAACCACGATAAGCTACCAAATAAAATTCGCTAAGCCATGCGTATTACTCAAAGCTGCTAAGTCAAGATTTAAAAATATATATATATATAGTATATATATATAGTGATAGTACTATAAGTACTTAATATCTATCATAATAAACTTTACGAAAAATTGAAGAGTGCTAACAAGAATTTGAACAATTCATTTCTGTCATCAGCAGAGCGAACGGACATCACGTGGAAAACGCTTAATAATGTTCTTAATCGTTCATCTGAAATAAAAACGAACAGATAAAACCTGTGCAGATGGCACAGAACTAAAAGAGCGAGAGCTAGCAAACGCCTTTAGGAATCGTTTTGCGAACTTGCCAAGAGGTAATCCAGGAGAAGACGTCTGTGCTTACACTGGAAATCTATATGAGTGTTCTATGTTTCTTCAGCCAGTTGTGGAAGCTGAGTCGACGCTTGCGTTCCTTAGCACTAAAAAATAGTAAAAGTTGTGACGCTGACGACATGCAGATAGGGCCAACAAAATACGTGTTAGACATCATATCTCCCTGTTCGACGTATATTTTTAATGTGTGTTTGCAGGCCGGGGTTTTCCCGCAGAGAATGAAAATCGTAAGGTAACGGTTTTGGTGCTAAAAAGGTCACACTAAAATGATTTGGGAATTTTAAAAAGCCCGTTCAATTTGTCTGTTTCTTTTTTGTTGTTTTTTTTTCAAAGGGTTTTGAGAAAAATTCTGCTGTCGCGAACGGTAAATTTTGCGAATAAAAACAATATAACCATTCCGTCGAAATTCGGATTTTGTAAAGGCCGAGTCTGCAGAGCTGGCCCTCCTGGAGCAAAAGGAATACATTTTGCATAGCTTTGAGGATAAAAAGATGACTCTTGGTATTTTCGTTGATCTCATACGAAAGCCTTTGATTATTTAAACCATGACTTGTTGATAAAGAAACTTGAAAGGTACGGATTTCGCGGAAACGCGTCAGCTATCATTTCATCATATCTTGCTCATCGCAAACAATATGTTCATATCAACGGGTACTCTTCTCATACTCAACCTATCATATCTGGCGTTCCACAAGGCAGTACTTTAGGCTTTTTTGTTCAATTTATATATTAATGACACCGTGAACGTAGATAAAAATACCAAATATGTCATCTATGCTAACGATAAAGTTTGTTTTTCACGGGTATGAGCTGTGATAACCCTAGCACATAGGGCGAATTCAACTCTGCAGAAACTTAGCAGACGTCTTAAACTAACGTCTTAAAAATCAACGGGAGCAAGACTAAAGCTCATTTGTTTCAACCGAAGAATAAAAAATGCAGCTATTAAAAAGAGCTATCGTTTTGAATTCGAGAAACATAGAAGTTTTGACCAGTTTTAAGATTCTTGGAGTAGTATTCACGGAACAAATGAGTTGGGATAAACATATCTAAACCATATCTTGACAAAGCTCTCACAAGTGATTGGCATAATGTATCGTGACCGTCACCGCTCTCTTTTTGGCAAAAAAAATGCTAAACTGTTAATCTATAACTCGTTTTTTTTTCCCATACACATTACTGTCACCTCGTCAGGGGAAATACTACAACGGCGAATTTGAACAAGATTGTTATGTTACAAGAAAAGATAGTGCGAATAATATGTAATGTTCCATATGATTACCCAAGTAGACCCCCCCCCTTTCCGTCAACAAACTTAAATTCAAAACTGTTTCACAATATCTATACATATCGGTTATGTCTAATTTATAGTTATGAAATAATAAAAAAATGCTACCACTCTTAGTGAAGTAGCGTTTGTATCGCTGAAATTGACAACATATCCCACTCGTAGCCTAGACAACTGGAAAGTCCCCAGTTGCAGAACAAACTATGGTGAGCAAATGCTCTCCGGCGTGCTTCCAACCCTTTAATACTCATAACATTCATCCTTCGACATCAACAGTAAAATATATCAGAGATTTCTTTTTCTTGTACAGTGAATTTCCATAGCAATCAGTAAGTCATTATTCCACTAAATGTCCTCATTATAAGTTACAGTTATATCCGTTGAGAATGAATTTAGTGAATGAACATATCTTTACAGAGAAGTGACATATCTAAGCCTTTGAATGTGCACTTGTTGCTTTTATTCTAGACTGTCTCTTTAGCAGAGCTCATGTATCTGCCACATTGGAATGTTAGATATGAATTACTGACCCGAGTATGTTTATTTCGCTCGTGTTTGTTCGTGTGTGAAGTGATACATTTCTTTTGTGACCCGCGGCTCAGCACCCTTCAAGCTGCACAAATGCAGCTTTTTTCCTCAGTCTCCGTCCATCATGTAATTGCACTTGATGACAAAAAAAAAAAAATATTATAATGACGGCGCGCGGTTGCCTGGCTCGTCATCGCGTATTTTCTGTTCTCTCTCTATGTTGACCTTTGATTGGCGTGTAACTTAAAGCCATGATTACACAAGGACTACGACAAAATCTCACGTCTTCCAGGTATCGCATTAAGCAAAGAAGAGGAGACTGGAAGACTTAGCTTGGTAAATTTTAGCGAAACACAGTTTGGCAGAATGTTTAATGTTTCTTGTTCTTGATCGTTCGTTTCCGTTTCGAGAATTTTTTGTGAAGTATGTTTGTGACTCTGCAAGGGGTTTCTTTTTAGCTAGTATCAGTAGCGATGTTTGGAAGATTTATATCTTTTCATTGACTTTAAAGTCTTTTTTTTTTCAGAACATGATTGTTAACTATAAGTAGTCTATTTCAATTAACTTTTTTTTAATGGTCCTGTGCATGCTTTGAGCCTGAACAGAACGGAGTCAAATGTTTATCTTATTTGTCTTATCATTTTTTTTAAAGCTCACAGTTCTATAGTACCAGGCATGCAGAAATACAAAAAGTCCCTGCCTATGAAAAAAAAAACTACAACAGCAATTGTTTTTAAAAAGGTACAAGTGCAATATAGCGAATAAAAGATAAAAATAAAACCACATTTCAGGTCATCTTGACTCGGTTATGTATCTAATGTTTATTGGCAACATTTCTATTAAATTCCACGAGCCTTACTTCCGTTAAGAAAATTTTAGAGTCCACTTTGTCGGTTTCGCTTTCGGACACTCACCAAACTTAAATTTACAGTCTGTAAAACTTTCGTCAGGTCAGTTTTCGAATATCCGTTTGCGGCATCTAATATATTAACGTAATGCCAAGAAAGAACTTGCCTTTCATTTACAACCGGTACGAGCTCCGACCTCCAGCCCTTGGAAGTTGGGCGCGCGATCAATGGGATCATATTCTCATTTAATTTATTATACGACCCTTTTCACGGGGAGGAAACTAAGTTTGCCGCCGCCTTCCCCCGCGTTATCCCTCTGCCATCTAAGAAATACAGTGCGCCATTAAAAACACACACACGCACACACACGCACACACGCACGCACGCACGCACGCACGCACGCACGCAAGCACGCACGCACGCCGCGCATTGGTTGGCAAACGAGTACACATCGTTTTTCTTTTACGTGTCTCGGTTTCACGAACGGAATTAATTAACTAACTCACTTGTGCTTTTACTCTTTCGGACGAAATACGAAAGGTCATTCATATAAAGTGAAAGCAGCTAAATGAAAATAAGCTTTACGCCAACTACAAGTGCACACCCCCCTTTTTTTTCCCCTTCTAAAAAAAACAAAAAAAAACAATGCAGTTTTTTTTTTTTTTTTTTTTCACCGCAAAAATGAACTTCGCTTTGCCGAACCTTCATTTTCTGCCCAATGGTAACCCTAGAGGTCCGAACCAGATGCCAAGCTTTCAGCACTAACCGTTTACTTATTCAAAAATTATAAGTGATTTTTTTTTTTTAATGGGAAAATGGGTCATGTATTTGAGAGCTCCGTCGGCCGCCATTTTCTCATTGAAAATTTCGGAAAATCACTTATAAGGACAGAACGAGGCGGGTTGGTAGGGACAATTAAACTTGCGGAAGAAAAACGAGAAGGGACGGACAAACACAAACTACCAAGTTCGTGTTTGTCCGTCCCTTCTCGTTTTCTTCCGCAAGTTTAATTATCACTTATAACTTTTGAATAAGAAAACAGTTAGTGCTGAAACTTTGGCATCTGGTACGGACCTCTAGGACTACCTTTGAGCAGAAAATGAGACTTCGGCGAAAGCGTAGTTTAATTTTGCAAAAAAATAAAAAATAAAAAGCATATGTAATATTTATTTATTTTTTGGGGGGGGGGGACGTTTTTGTACATAGGGAACGATACCTTTAAAAGCAAATCTGTCTGGAATTCTTTTTTTATCATTATTATTACTTAGGAACATGCGAAAAAATGTTTGGTTACTGACTGTTTGCTTTCAATTAAAGTTTATGATTTTCGGGATTGTTTTGACTAGAAAGGTCTGATTGAAATAATCATTGCAAAATAAATCAGTGGGTTAAGGCATGGTTACGATCATGATTTTACATCGTGATCTAAATAATGATTTTAATTTGGCGTTACATCAGAAACATGATGATGCCATCCGGCGCGTAGTTGCGAGGATCGCATAAAAGTGTGTCAAGGACCTTGACCAACCTTCATTAGCTCAGTTATCAGTCGTTACCAGTTACCAATCGTACTGCAATGGCCAAGTTTATCTACAACGACAATTAAACGCCACATTTGGAGTATCTGCAACTGCTTCAGCGGCACGTGAACACCGGGCAGCGCTCTTGCACACGTCAGGAATAAAAATAAGGCTTACCGGTATTTTTGGTAGTGTTGACCCTTTGCTCTTTGCCCATGTTTTGAAGTCGGTACACGTTCTGCAAGGTTTTTTCCGCCTGCTAGCGTAATCGCCAAACTCATCGTCGTAGTGACCGCCATCCGATCCACTGGACGCCGCCATTTTTGTACTCGGCTTGACTTGACTTATTGAACGGATGGCTTAGAGAGAAAGAGTGGAAAGTAACGGGAAGTAATTGGGAATTTGAAGGTAAGCAATTACCGCATGTATTTACAAAATAATCGAAATAGAACATATTCAGGTCTCGCATAAACTTTGAACCCGAGATGGAGTTGATTAAATTCTAAATCCTGCCCCCGCGCCTCACTTACCAGAACTGGGCGCCGCCATCTTGCCGAATGTCCGCTGCTGGGGCTGCTGGCAAGTTGGCAGGAAGGCAAGCGGTGAATGGGCTCGGCGTGAACCCGGCCCTCTGAAAATCGCGCCTGTTTCCCCGGGGGGCCAACATGTTTGGCAGGGCGCACGTCGCAACCTTTCAACCGCCGTCGCAGTAGCATGTTCGCCGTGTCCAAGGGACCCGATGCGTCTCCCAAAAACCGTGCTTCGTCGGGTGAGTTTTGGGGTTGTCCCCACGACGGAATCTCGAGGAAGGAGGTTGGGGACCCATCGGCCCCCACCCCCACGTCAGTTAGGCCCCGCAATCATCCCCTCGTTTCGTTTATGTTATCTTTTTTTTTCCTTCTTTTTTATACGTCAGGCTTGAAAGTGGTGAGTGAGGAGAGCCGTGGGAGCCCCAGGCGGATCTCCGAAATGAGGTGGGTGTTTACATTTTCTTTGTCTCTGTCCCCTCCCGCGCTTTTGCGAGGGGAACGGTCCCCCCTTGGATCGCTGCCTCCCGCCGTTCGTAGACTATGGTTCGATTACTTATGAGCTCGATGCATTCCTCGATAAGTTTTCGGGTCCTTGTCGGGAGCTGTCGGACCCCTAGGGCGACGAAACCGAACGGGCCCTCCGCTCGCTGATCGCGAGGCCGTTTCGTCCCCGGTGCCTCGACGTGCAAATTAATCGGGTCAGCCTATGCGCTGGTTTGAGATGGAGTGCCGCTCTGGTTTTGCATAGTGTGTATTTGCCCTTCTGTGGCACCAGCACAGAAGAGGTGCGTGCGCGGGTGGTAAACCAGTGACAGACCATGGTTGCGAAGTCATGTTGTATGCGCGCGTGAGAAAAACGGCACCAGTATCGCCCCAACCGGCTCCTAATAGGTGGTATTCACTGGGTTGCTTTCTTGAGCACAGCATTCGCAGTGCGTGCTCAAGACGGTACCCTACTTATCGTCCGGAAGACTCACAATCTTAATCGTGGTGGTGTGAAGTGCACGTTCCGGAAGCGTTCTTGAAACCCATCGTAAGCGCGGTCTGCAACAAAGGGCACGGCTATGGCCGCCAGTGGATACCACCTATAGATTATTGCTGTGAACACTAAAGGCTTATTCACCGATGCATCTTTTCAACGCGCACTACAGTTTACCGAAACCAAAATTTGCGCGAAATCTGCCCGTTCACACGTGAAGCCCGACGCGCGAAACCTGTGACGTATTGACTCACGAAAATTTCGCCAAACCCAGTCATTTGCACCGGGAATACCGAGCGTTTCGCATCAAAATGATATGGAGTACGCACAGTGTGAAGAGACAGTCTGTTTTATTAATACCACGCAATCAGCTTCGTCAAATTCGGCTCACTGGGTTTACTAGTCCTGTCAAACCCGGGAAATACCGCGAACGTCAAAGAACAGGCGGATGATCTCGAAGCATTTCGGACATTTTTGCACCGCTAATAAAGAATGTTATCCCCAGCCATCATGTTTATATGCGGTGCTTGCACTCGTCGCGACTGTTGATGAATCTGCACCGCGCCACCAACACACCTGCAACCGAGTACGACCAAGACTGATCGCCCGTACGCACCGCTTCTCCGCTTGTCGCTCGCCATGTTTGTTTGTTTTCTTTCGGCTTTGGCTCGGATACGGAATCAGCCAAAATCAGACTCCTCCAAAAGCTCGCTCCTCCTCGAAGGTCAGACGTCATAGCGAAGTCGAGCGGCCATTGGCAGCGTCTGCGTTTCTCCTTCGGGTGATTGACAGGCCTCGCCGAGGTTTCAGCGAAAAATTGCTCCAAAAGCGAGGAAGACGCGCCACTTTTTCGGAGGCGCGCCACTCTTTCGGTCGCGTTCAGACGGGGAATCTGTTTCTCGAAACCTAGTTTCGCGACACAAGATTCGCCAACAAGATGCATCGTATGAATAGGCCTTAACAAGCTGGTAACCATCTGGCACGGTGAAACTGGTCGATGCTGCTGTTCTGTGCATTTCACAATGTTACGAGCTTGTTGGGACAAAGTGCATGCTCCGGTCGGAGCGGGCAGGGGTACCACACTCGCTCCAGTTTCCGAGTTGTTTTCATTTGTGGACCCATTGTGAAGAGGCAGTGGCATTCCATAGGGCACCACCGTCTTTATGCCGGCATAAATGAAGGAATGAGGCGCCAGTGGGCTACCAGAAACAGATATGAGGTCGAGCCACGCGATACCGGCAGCCACGCTTTAAGCAATGTGTGGATCAGTCGATGAATACGACGAGCTGCCGCTGTCGCCTCTTAGCAAAGTTTCCTGCAAGCAAAGTCTCTGTTTTTTTGTGCTACAGGATCGGTATGAATCTCAGCGTTGCGTCGCGTGTGCAAGTCACGGTGCCCTGAACGCCTCTCCAACGGGTGGGCTTAGCATCCTTACCACTCCACGCACGGGAAGTGATCTCAAAGTGGCAACGTGCCGTGTTACGGGATACTGCGCATCACGTCGTATATTGCATTCTTGACGCATTGGTCATAAAAGTTTCAGCAAAAGGTAGGAGGGAATGCAAGAGTCACTGTCCTATGGCATCCCAACTCGTAGAACAATTTTCTTACTTTCAGTAATTACCGCTTATAATCATTCCTCGACGTTCATAACCTATGAAACACTCATTGTTTGTTTGTTTCCTCCACACAATGGCAACCGCGAGAAAAAGATTGAGAAAAAGCGAACCGCGTTTACCCCTCAACTGGCGGTCAGAACGAGTGGCCGCGTGATCTGGAACCGATTAAATGCCGCTGACGTTTAACATAGCCACGCCGCCAGGGGGTTGGCAGAGCGCTGGGTGCGCGCTGAGTTCCACGCGCCAGCGAGGTTCGGCGCCGTCCCGGCGATCGGGCATGACGAGCTGCTGTTTGAACGCGCGCGTCGGGCGTCGATTGCCAGGGCCCGAATCGGATGCCTGTCAGCGGAGACTCAACGACGGAATTTCGAGGATTGCATTGTCGACTCAGTCCCTGCAACCTTGTCGGCGAGTTTTGCGAAGGAGATGCACCGAAAACAAAGTGCCTGCTTTTATCCTCAGAATTTGACGCGAAAAAGAAGCTTCTTTGGTTGTTGACATCGCATTTGAGTGTTCTCGGGTTCCACTGGCGCCAGTAAGGTCGTGGTAAAGTGAGCTGAAGAGCGATCCGCAGAGGAACGGGTGGCCAATGCCACGTCGCGGCAGGATCGTTGCAGGACACGGGTGACAAAGGTGCGACATTGTCGGGTGGAAGTCGAGGACCGCCGGTGAGGACACCCTAGTGTAAGCGAGGGGGAAGTGTGCAGAATCAAAGAAAAGGGGCTCGGCGACACTGGGCATCGTTCCACTCAGTCAAATTAAAGCCCTTGACACAGCAAAAAAATTTTTTTCTTGCTAGGCGTTTAAACTTTAGAAGAATATCAGGACATTACAAAAAAAATTGTTTCACTATAAGAGTTGCGTAGTTTTTTCATAAAAAATAGAAATACGAGGCCCAATTCAAAGTTCCCGCCGTGCACTGTGACGTAACAGTGTACCGCAAGGTGTCGGGGCGGTCAGAAGAGAGGCATCGCCGGATGTCACGTGAGTTGTATCGCTCCTCGTGCTTACCGCAAGCGCGTGTAATATTTTTTTTAAAAATATTTTTGTTATTCTTCGCATCTCCACGAGCGATCCAAGCAGACAAGGTTTCTTTTATTTGCTTTTCATCGCTTAATGTTGCTGTAAAGGTAGAAGAAGCGGAGTCAGTGAATTGACGTGATCAACTACAATGCCTAGAAGGTGCTGTGTGAGGGACTGTCCCGGTATTTCAGCAACTGAAGAAGAGATCACACTGCATGCATTTCCGAGAGACATACATCGGCCGCATGTGCACCTAGTAAACAAGTTCTACTCATGTTCTAGACAAAATACGTACTTTGTGCTCGACGTTTACTTGTACTTGGTACACAAACCAGTTCGTATTCTTTAGACGGCAGGCATCTTTAGCCTGGAGAGTATCCGATGATTCAACGACCTCGGTGTCTGAACCTTCAGCAATGCGATCGGGCGTGTCGTATGCTAGCAATCCTAATTTCTGCGAGCGTTCTAAATTTTTTTTCAAAACTTGATAGCTTGTTTTGCGCCCAGTATAGCCCTGTATCATCGGACTGACGGCATGCACTCGTACACTGGCTTGTACTCGCAACGCTTTCATCATTGACCTCCATCACGTCGATCCACTGACTCTTCGTCCTCAAATTTTACAGCACGCAAACGAACCAACGGTGCAGCGATAAAGAGCTAGTGGAACTGAAACTTCGTTTTCTACAATCGCTCGTACAAAGAGCAGAATAAAAAAATAAAAAAAAATCTTAGGCACGGTCGCGGAGAGCACGAGGAGTGAAACTCACGTGACTTCCGGTGAACCCACTTTTAGTGACGTAGGTCGATGCCTCCTTCTGACCGCCCCGACACCTTGCGGTACACTGTTACGTCACAGTGCACGGCGGGAACTTTGAATTGGGCCTCGTATTTCTATTTTTTATAAAAAAACTACGCAACTCTATATTGAAATATTTTTTTTGTGATGTCCTGATATGCCATTTCAACGCCTAGCATGAGAAAAAAATTTATTTTTTTGCCGTGTCAGAGGTTTGTTAAGGGAAAACATAAACCTAAGTTTCAAAATTTTGAAAAAAATTCATTTTTTAATTTTGAGGTTTTTGGTTTTAGGAACTAATTATACACCCTTACTCTAAATTTCATAACCCACGTGCCAACTAGTTACGTTGATATAAAATATTTTCAGCGCTTGTGGGGTAGTAACAAAGTAAACGAGTTCAATGTTTGAATGCATTTTTCTCAGTTCCAGCTTTTTCTGCAAACTTCATACAAAGGAATCTTTTTGTTCGAAGGTAAAATTTTTCTGATACCACAATCAAGATGTTTCTTAACTGAAATTTACTGGGGGAATGCGGCTATCTACTTTATTTTGTTTTAAGTTAAAGTCCTCATTGAGAAAAAACTGTTTTGCAAAATTGACATAGAACAGATATGCATCTCACATTTTGAGGTAATCACTCTTCCTTAAATATTTACATTTGAGTTGTAAAGACTACATAGCCCAAAGTCCCACATCCCCACTTTATATTCAAGCAGTTAAAGTGATGCTTAATAGCTTTATTTGCATATCATAGATTTCTTAACATTGAGTGACACTCTTCTTATGCAGGTATGTAAAGTGTGTTCTAGAGAGCTGAAAAGTTTGCAGAGTACGCCTACATCTGAAGTTAAATTTCCCCTGCAAACTTCATTCCGATCACTTGAGTAGTTCAGAAGTTTAACCTCTAGCCAGTGTCCCCCTTAAGTTGAACACGATCGGGTGTGCATTACCGAGAGGTGCGCAGTGACGCAGCACGCGGCTACGTCTCAAGCGCATTGCAGAACCTGGCCACAGGCCATACCTGTCCCTGCCTTTAAAATCCCCGCCCCCCTCCCCTGTCACGAGACAGAGTAACCTGGGAGGCAGAGCCAGAGCATCACCTTCCTTTTCTTTTTGCCGCCGACTCCTCGTCAGCGGAGAAGGTGTCACACATGCCAAATGTGCCCCCAAAACGCTTGTGGGGGAAGCAACTTTGTGGAGCATCCGGGTTTAGGGCGGGACATATTTTATTAATTTTTTAATAGATTCGAAAATCCTCGCAGGGGTTCATTTTTGGACATTACGCAAGGTTGGAGATTTAGTCGAAGTAAGGGTATAAACACTTTTTAAAAACATGTGCATGGAACAAGAGATCTCTAGTTCTCTCAGCCACGAACAACTTTAGCAGAAACACGACGCAATTTCTACATTTTAATGTTCTTGTCCGTTGCCTGGCTTCAGCGTGGTCGATGTTTTCCTGCCTCGCGACCCTTTTTACTCTTTACATTTTTGTAAGTTAAGTTTTACTAGATCTATCCGAAATCTGCACGAAAAACATACATTACCAACAAATACGACGAAGATCGTGGAATAAATGGGGAAAAAAGCCTCCAGGCCCTCTTCCCTTAAACTAAAAATACACTTTGCTTAGGGAAGAGACGGTTGAAGGGGTTTGGGTGCTCGGATTGAGTGCCCACGCTCCGAGCGTAGCCTCCTCTTTCCGTCTGTCTCTTTGTATCTGCTTGTGCCACATCTCTTCCGCGCGTTGTGTTGCAGTGGTGGGAGACCCCCCTACAGCCAGACGAACGGACGGCGTTCTCAGAGCGGCCCCCGCGGAGGGGAACCCCGGAGGCTGGTGCCCTGCAACACGAGGCCGTCGTCAGGTACCTCCACACCTGTGAGTCTCTCTTCCCTCCTTCCGAAGCGCGGTTCCAGGAACGTATCTTTGACCGGCGCATTTGGCGTCGAAAGCGGTCTGGAAGCGGCGACAAACGACGTTGCGGAAGTCGGCATGTCGTGCTATCGGGACGTTGCGGTCCCAGCAGTCGGTGGCACCAAGTCTTGGTAAAGAGTGCGCGACTGTGAATGTTGCCGGCGTCGCGGCATCTGTCCCGACTACCGGCTGCCGAAGCTTCGTGGACGCTCGAGTTGGAGAGCGACGTGCGGCAGAACGGGTGTCTGTCATGTCCACGTGGCCAGCGGCGAGACAGACACTTCGTGACATCGTCGAGCGGAAGACGGGGAACCGCTTTTTGAATGTGCGGTAAACCCGCTATATTCCAGGCACCGTGTTCCGAAGGGACCACGAAACTATCTTTACCTTCGCGAAGTGTCCAAGAACAACCTGCTTTTACTTTGTGCTCCGGTGTTTCCAAAGAGTGTATCTGTGAGGCTCGCATTTCTTTTTACTTTTCAATTCCCCGTCATTCCCCTAGGACCAGACGGATCCATCTCTTCGGAAGACTCTGCACCCCCAGAAAATAAAGTCGCCCATTTTCTGTAAGAAAGAAAAAGGCAAATTAGGCGTTCGTGTCTCAAAAGCGTAAAGCCAGACTGCTTTTACGTGTTGCGACGCCGATTTACGCACATAGACGAGAAATTTAGCCGGTGTAGTACGACAGCTAGCCTAAATCTTTATTGTGCAGCACGCGGTAGTGATACACGACCGCACATCGGTACGATGCTCATCCAGATCGAGGCAGGCTGGAGTGGCGATTGAACCTAGGATTTCTGGATTCTGCAGCGAAAGCTTTCGCTCCACGGGCTCAAAGTTGCGGTGCACTGACTCACTCGGTCACCGGTCTCCCTCTCCTTTATTGCACTATTGTGGCAAAGGCGTGTGGTAATGGAACGTTTTGTGGTGCGGTCTTTGTAGCGATGTTGCACAGACGAGCCAGGTGTATGACCCGTGCCTCGACGGTGCAAACACTCGTGCAGGGCGTCTCTGAAGAAAAGCGGCTCCAAAGCTGCCTTTCGAGCGGCGATTGGTCGCCGAGCGTATCAGAGTATCGCATCTCGGAGTGTGCGGAGCAAAACTCGTGCTGCAGAACCCAGAGGTCTCAGGTTCGAGCCCCGTTCCTTCCCATTTCGATCCGGACAAGCGTCGTATCGACACGCGGTCGGGTATCATCGCGGCGTGACACACTTCAAGGACCCCAGGCTAGCAACAGGCAAATCTCACTGGGCGTTTAGCGCACGCGTGACGCCGCAACAACTTTAGCTTCCGGGAGGAAGACTGCAGCGCACGAGAGGGCTCGTGCTGTCTCGACTTCTGCACGTGCAGAGCTCCGGCAAGGTTGTCGCACATGCAGAAAGACTGAGGTTCTCTTGACTTATTGTGGCAGCGGTAGCGTGGTCGAACTGGCTGGTGAGGATCGGCCCATTGTACCGCACTGCACCCTCCCATTTCGCATCTCTCCACCGGCTTTGAAGCACCTGATTGTTTTCTTCCTTCTCGAATTTTGCATCTGCGCTCAGCATATGTGTGGGCGTCCTTGCTGAACACCTGTTTTGCGACGAGGCGGTCGTGCGGAATTTTTTTATGTCGGCGTTTGGCTGGTTGAATGCTGACACTGCGCTTGCGCGATGCTTTTCCGTTAAGGGAAACTGTTGTGCTCCGTTTCACTTCCAAGTCCGACTGCAGCCAGCGCTACGACCTAACGGAAGCAATCGAGCAGCAGCAAAAGTGCGTCTCGCGGCACCGGTCGTCCTTTTGCGGTTGCCACGTCCGACTAAATCAATCGCGCACACTGGATGCGCACGATCACAACGCATTCACTGCATGCGATTGGTTCTGCTGGTGATAGCAACTGCATGTAGGCGACGGGGGCCAATTCTCCCAGTGTCTGTCGGTGCAATGGTACGAGCGGTTGGGCTTGCGCTTCTGTTTCAGTTTCTGCCTTGCATGTATGTGTTAGTGCAAGCACGTGAGCAGCTGCGATCGTGTTTGGGGTTTTATATTAGGTTTTTTTGTTTCCTTTGTCGACGATGTTACTTTCTTGCTGAAGTGTGTCAGGGTGTCAAGACCTTGTCGAGCAAAGGAGAAATAAATGTGCAATTATTATTATTACTAGTATTATAAAAGCTCGAATGCCGCTGAAAGAGCTGAAAAAGACAAGTCTCCGTTTCGTTTGCACACTTTGATTCGTGTCTAGTCTGGTTTTTCTTTTTAAGTGTTGTGATATAATTGAACTTCTTCATTCTTCAGTGGCCGTGCGAATGCATGGCCATTACTGGTGCTGCACTTGGCCTTAGACTAATAAAAGAGGGGGAATCCAGCAAACCTCTTCTGGAAGCGCAGTTTTCGCGTGTAAAGCATGTTGCAGAGCAGTTGTTCCCAAACTCTGCTATCCTGCCATTCATCATAAATAAAAGCGTTACCCCTTTACCTTTTTTTTCTCCTTAAGCATAAACGAATATAGAAATTGTTGCTAAAAGTTAAAAAGAAATATGCATGCCAGCAGAAATCGTTGTTCCTAATGACTAATGCGAGCTCTTTCATTAGAACACGGTTTCTGAGAAAGAGGGCCGTATTCGGGCAATGTCAGCTCCAGCTCGACGTTGCGCTGCGAACCGCACTTCGTTTCTTTTCGTCGACACTACCGTAGAGATGCCAAGTTCGCAGTTTCTTATGCTCCCAAGGCACTTTGTAACCCCGCCTCCCTCTTTAAATGTGTCGCAGCCCACAGTTTGGGATGCACTGTTCTAGAGCAAGAAATACGGGAGACAGGAGAAAAAGAGGTTGGTACACCGGTGCATGTCACGTGTATTTCGTACTGTTAGTGGTGTACGTCTTATTCAGAAGCGTGACGAACCGACCATATTCCGTTTCATTGTTTGAAGTGCGATTAAAGCCACAAGAGCGAGCTCCAGGCATTCATCGGCATCGCCGAGCACGCGTGCTTGTGCGGTGAACGCGTCGTTCGGAGCGACGTAAGGCTGGTTCGGACACTTGCTGTAGGGTGCAACCAAGTGCACCGCGCAGGTCTCGCAATCTCTTACTCGAGAACGCGCTTGTGCCATCTATGAAATGGCCCTGGAACTACATTTCACTGGAGGGAAGGTTTTGCAGTACAGTCAAAACCGTTTATAACGAACAGCAGGAAACGCTACGATTAGTTCGATATAGCCAAATCCATTCACAACGAACTTCAACGAAGCGTTCGTTATAAGGCGAGAGCTTCTCTTTCTTTCTCATCTCTTCGCTTCCGCCTTGTAATAACGCGCTAAAGAGTTTTTTTGTTTTTTTTAATACGTGCAGAATTTGTTTTTCTAGCTTATCTCTCCTTCTGAATCTCTTCTCTTCATAGGCAACCGTTTTAAGATGAAAAGTTTTTTTTTTTTTTTGTGCATGTGTGCAGAGGGTATTTTTTTAGCTTTCTCCCCTCTGACTCGCTTCTCTTCGCTCAATTTCGTTCGCAATTGAAGCTTTTACAAATTTTCTTTCATTCTCACTTTTTTTTTCTTTTTTTTCTCTTTTGTTTGGGGGGTGGGGGGGGAAGGGACAGGCTAGAAGACGACTGCGCGTTTTTGGAAGCCTTCCCGGGGAGAAAAGTTCGATATAGCCAATATATTGTTCGTCATAAAAAGTACTTTTTACATCCATTTTTATTTAAATTTTTCGTGAGTTCGATATCGACAATAATTCGCTGTACGTGGGTTCGTTCTAAACGGGTTTCACTGTATTTATGAAATCAAATGCACATACTAGTCTACGAGAAATGGTTGTTTGTAACATTGTCAAGTGATTTTCAACCCCATCGCCAAAGAATGATGCGCGAAAAAAGGAAGAGGAAATGTATCGAAAATCGCGACTTCCCAGCGGTTATTTAACAGACGGCGCTGCCTCGTCGTAAGAGATCACGAGACTGCACAACGTGCTCGGTTGCAATTAAACGTAAGCGTGTGAACCGGCGTCTAGCCCAGCTTGCAGCTTCACAAAGTTCCTCGATGAAAGGCATGCACTGTACTTTTAACAAGTGGAAACATTCGTTACTGCTTCGGCCGGTGTGATGGTATGCCGCTTTGGGGGAAAGGAGGCGATGCAACGACGGAATAAATTGGAAGTTGCCCTCGAAACCCCTTTGCTGTGGCCGCCAGTTGCCGACGCTCATCAAGGGCAGCACGCGGAGTCGAGGTCCTTTGCGCCGGACGGGTCGTCTTGTTTCGATGGCGAATCGGGTTGCGACGTTCTGCCGACTTTCGCCATTTGACCGCTGGTCAAAGTGTGGGTCGCACCGTTCGGTGGAAGTGGGGGTGCCGCAGACCGGTTGAGGTTTGAGCTTTGTCGGGTTTGACTTTTTCGAACTTTTGAATCAAAGTTCAACAAGTGTTAAACTAAACTTTGACTCACGCCCGTGTATGCGAAAATTTTAAAAGTTTTACTCTGCAGCTTTGCCGAGCCGCACCGCGACACCACTCTCTCGTTGCACGCTTCCAATTGGTAATCGTTCTACGAAAACAAAAATGAACTAGCTTCGTGATTTATTTGTTTCCCGGAATTTGAAAGTCTAGCGTAACATTCAGTCAACGCCGTCTGCGAGTTGAATTTCGGACGGCCCGGCTATAGTTACAGAAATGCATCGGCTTAGAAGAGGAGAAAACCGTGTTTTTAAAGCTTTCAGGCGAGGAGGTGCAAGCTGCCTCCCGTCACAAAGAGTACAACCGGCAATATCCATTCGTCCTTCGTCGAACTTGGCTAAAAGTCCGAAGGTTTGACAAAAGTTTGGGACATCCCTAGCAGTCGGAACGGTGCCACGCGGCACGGGCAGCTATCTCGACGTTGCGAGGGGGTGCCCAACTCCGGTAGCCTTATCTAGCGATTGGGAAAAGTGCTCCCGTCGACGTCATCCCCGTCCCCGACCGTTGGTCCCCGCACCCGCATGCCCGAGGGGAAAGATAAGGGGCAGCCACGGAAATTGCCGAGTTGTTGGAGTGCTTTTAGCAACTCGGACGACGGAAGTTAAAGGTCGTTTCACGCACGGGCGCCACCCGTCGGGTGGCCGTGGAACCTCGCCCGTCCCCGTACGATTCCCATTTTTTTCACGCATCTTTCTTTCTCTTCTGGCTCGGAAGAGTTTCGTCAATGTTATGAACGACCATTTTTCGTAGGTAGTATGTTTGTTTGATCTCCACAAATACCGCAGAACCTTAGCTCTAGCGACATGTGGTTCTAAGGTCATTGCATAGAGGGTGGCAGCATGCCAGTTAGTTCTCCCCCGTAAGGGGTTTTAAAGTCCTCGGTGATCGTGAGTGCAGGAACGAGCCTTTACGCACTATGCGACTATGCGTCGTCCAAGCAGAATTCGTGCTAGGGAATTGTTTTCCAGGTATGTGTCTCGGAATGTGCTCGTTTAAAAGTTGAAATATTATGCGGCTTGGACTGTCTACAGCCGCAGGCTATACAAGGATTTTATTTTTTTAAATCGTTTATTGCAATTGCAAAGTTGCTTAACGACAATATATGTGATGTGCGCGTCTTATAGAGCTAAGAAGGCATTGACCAAAATGTAATGTGTACAAGTTTTGGGTTTTTTTTTTTGTGTGTGCAGATTGTGCAATGTGTGTGGACTTCACAAGATGCAACCTACCTAAAAAAACACTTCTTTTACCAACAAAATTTTTTATTTTATTTTTTTATTTATACATTATAGTTTGGGAAATATGGTGAACAGAATCATATTTTCCAGACTATAGTTGACATCCATTGTAAAGTCTGCAGGGGCGAAGCTTAGAGGAAAATACAAATCACGTCCAGTCATCTTAAATGATCTAGCAAAAGAAAAAAGTTACACAGCTGGATCGCGCTGACGAAGACTGGTGAACACAGAATGTGCTATAGGCCTTCCAGAGAAGAAGAGAGGGCAGTCGAACGGCACGGCTACCGAAGATTCGCTCCCCTTTCTGACACACGCCGTGGAGTTGGCGCAGCACAACAAGAAAGGCCACGAAGCTGCTGCCGCGGCCGTCGGGCGCAAAAACGAAGTTGTTAAAACAAAAACAAGGAGCCGATTTGCTCGTGGTCTCAAGGTGGCGAGTTTCAATCCTGCCGTCACGAAGGTAGGAAGCTTCCGGAGGCGACGCGACGCCACCGGAGGCAAAGCCAGAAGGGCGGAGGGACTGCCCCCAACGACGGACGACCGAAACAAAGAGATGCCATTGGACGAAAAGGAGAGCCGACTCGGCGCCAACGGCCATTTCGGCCACTCTTGGGACCCCGCAGTGGCGTCACGTTGCCTCCAGAAAGAAGCTTCTTACCTCCGTGCTTGCTGCGGACTCTAGTTTCTGTATGTTTCCCTGCGGGCGTAACGGCTTTCGGAGGTCGGTTTCTCGCTGCGTCAGCCGCTGCAACCGGCTGTTACAGCCAAACGTTACAGAACGTCTTGAAAATCGGTCTACGAAACGCGCCGTTCAAGAACGGGTTTCGGGCATCATAGTTTGCAGGGACGGCGAGTGGAAAGGGTGCTTCTCCCGTGTTTCAGCCTGGAAGGGCGTCTGCAATGAGCTGGAGCTGCAGCAGGGCAGGTGCGAGCCATGCGGGGCCGTCGGCGGCAAGGGGGCCCCACGCGTCCGGGAGCCACGCCGCCTGGTGGTCTACTACCAGCAGGAGGAGGAGCTGCCACGTGAGTCGGCTCCTTCGGGCCGACTGTCACCGAAGGGGGAAGAGGTCCGCTTTCAGTCAAGGCAAGAGCGTTTGCCGGTTGCTGGTTGCTGGTTGGACGTAGTGCCACAGCATGGGCATAATCTACCAGCGAGGCACTTTTTACCCATTTGCAAGTTCACAATCGGGAAGAAAATTCGGCAAAAACGTCTTCCCAACAAACAAACAGCAAGAGAGGTCTCACGGTCTCTGACGCGCTCGTCCTTAGTCCTGTCTCATCCACAGTCCAGATCATCCAGGAACTTTTCGGGGGGGGGGGGCCTGGTGCATATGTATATGTGTACAGTTTGTTGATACGTTCCCGGTTGATACGTTTTCATGGCTGTTACTTTCATGAACTACTGGTCCAGTTTAACTCCAGTAGAGGTACATGTACTAGTTTCCCGTCTGTTACGTTTGGTTTACCGGTTGTTACATCCAAAACCTGTCCCTCGGCGCTCCCGAACCCGCGCTCCTGGGCCGCATGATGGATTTTCGGTTTTCTGTTGGCAGCGTATGCCTCTCGGCCTCTCTGCTGGATTCTTCAAATTATCTGGTCGAATCCAAATCCAAATTTGTTCGAATCCATAGTGACTAGCGAGCGAGTGATGGCATGATTGGATTCCGTTTAGGATAGCTCAACCAGCTCAAAGATTTCAAAGTTTTAACACGCCAGTCTCTAGCACATGTTTTAGTTCTTGGATCTTAACGGATTCCGTTCCTGTCGGACGTTTTGATGTAACTGATGGCAACGCGGCGGGCTCAGTGTGACGCCTGTTTCGACTGCGGGAGTGGAGCAAGAGCTGAGGAAAAAGTTGGTTGCTGCTCGACGTAAATGAGTGCAGTTGTCAGAAATCGTGCTGGGAACGATTTCTAGCAAAATAAAGGTACTGTTTTATTGTATTTGTCTATTAGCCTCGCGCAACATTCGTGGCCCTATTTTTCCCACTGAGCATTATAAAAAGTTGCCCCTTGAGGCAGCAATCGTGGTCACGCTTTAATCGGATAGATAATGGTATGGGTTGGCTGCTAGTTCTAAACAACTGTCCCGAAGAAGAATGCCCAGCTATAGGGTGTTAGAGGCGGGGTTTGAGCCGCACGTCCGGGAGCTTCCTGGCTCGTGACGACGACCATTCCCCGAAGTGAAGAACCCAGGGGTCCAGTGGAGGTGGGAGAATTGGTAACGTAACGAACGGTTTAATTACATGGTTGCGATACAGTCGTCAAATCCGAGAGAACTCCTGAGCAGCCTCGCGCTCCGCCTTATATAGGGTCCGTTTTCTCCCTCACTCCCCGCCAGGGCAGCAGGTGCGCAGCAGCAACCCGCCGTCAAGTGCGTCGTAGCAAAGTCCGCCGCGTCGTAGCCAGAAGTGCGTCGTAGCCATGGTCCTCCGCAATTAGGTCATGCCTCTCTCCCTTTCCTGAGCGCGCCAAGCCCCACGCACGCACACACGTCCCGTTGACGTCACGGACTCGTCGAGACCTGTCTCCGCAGTTAGGCCCGGCCTCTCTCCCCTTCCGGAGCGCACCAAGCCGCACGCACGCACACACGTCCCGTTGACGTCACGGGCGCGTCGAGACCTGTCTCCGCAGGCGCAGACACGTAGGCGCCGGTTCCGTACTCCTCGAGACTCGTTTCGCGTAGGCCCCGTCCAGCAGGCGACGTTCCCGGACAGATCATGACTCGTTTCCGCCGCGTTGAAACTCGGAAGAAGGTCGCCGAAGGTTCCATTCTTAACAGCCCCTCCGGGGCCAGGGAAACCTCGAAAGGCCGGTGGTACAATCGCTGGCCTGAAGAGGTGGGCTTGGAGTAGGCCTTGAGAAGTCGCTGCAAGCACCAAACAAACTCCCAAACCTCTTACAACGGAGGCATTAGCGGAAACGTCCCACACAACACCACGCCACACAGCAGCCAAACGCTCGGAATTCGCCAGAGACCCGCCAGACTGGACTACGGATTACAAAAATTTGCAAAAAAAAACTACAAATTTAAAACCTTAGGACAATTGCGGGTATCGAGACCCGCTGTCGCCAAAACACAACTCATTTTTCCAAAGAGGTCACTATGAACAAAATACAAAAGACAAAAACTTTTTGCAATTTGTGAGGTCTTGTTGGGGTTTTAACGAAGTGCCCCCACTTTGATCCTCATTCCCGTGGATGACGGAGACCTCTGAGATCATCACTCCCGCTTTTGGTGATACCAGAAAAATCTGCTCAACCCATCGGCATTGCCGTTAAATTTGCCTTTCCTTTTTCTTGCCCTGAAGTCGCAGTGATCGATTTTCACGTGATTTCTAGACGTGAAAATGCGGTCCTTATAGCGCCGAAAAAACAATCCGCCTTTTTCATGCCCCGTCACATTGGTCCTAGCAATCTCCTGAGCTGTACCGCGAAACCCTGACACACTAGGGTCGCTCTTCTGCTCGACTGTCAAAGACACTCCGTCTGCTCGTAGCAGAGGACCAAAGTTACGTGACGCCGGAGCTACGAGAGATCTTTCACTGATCCCGTCTTCCTCCGCCTTTTTCGCCGGCTCGTTGGGACGGCGTACACTTTCTAGTGCTACGAGGTCAGGCTGTTCTACAATCTGGTCCCTCTCATCCCGTTTCTCTGCCTCGAACTGTGGTAGTGCCTGCTCCCCGACAGCTGCCTCGGGCTCTGGATCACTCGTCAACAAAGGGGCGAGCTGACGCGATTTGGACCTCGTACCTGACTGAACTAGTCCCTCTCCCAGTTGTTGACCCCTCTCGCGCAGCAGGAATTCTGACCGGTTAGAAAACAAATAAGGATACTCCAACGGGACTGTTTGCGAGACAGCCGCCTCTGTCACTAGCTCTCCGAACGGGCCAGTTATCCTTACCGTCGCCATAGGCAGACAGACACTGTGCTTTTCGAGCAGCTGCTTGATCCAAACTACCTTTCCAGTAAAATCGGATGTCGTTACATACGACGGATGAACAACGTCCATCGTCGCTGCACTGTCACGAAGCACCCTGCACGGCTTTCCGTTTACCTGGAGCTCGTGAAGATAGGGACGAAGGAGCTCCAGGTCCTCGTCACTACCGGTCACGGTCGAGAACACAACCCGCGGTTTCTTACATCTGGCCGCTGTGTGTCCCGGCTCCTGACAGTTGTAGCACAGGAACGGCTTCCTAGCCTCGAACTGCCCTGTTTGGCTTTTCCGCGCCTCGTCTCCGTTCGAGTGTTCTGCGCTCTTTTCTGGGACCTTTTGTCCTGCTTCGGGCTTCTCGGGCCCGTTTTCTCGCGAGCCGTTTCCCTGTCGGAAGGTCTTGCGCTGATCGCTCCGGCCGGGTTCGCTTTCCTCTCCGCTCAGCTTTCTACGCGTTGCGTACTCCTCGGCTAGCTCAGCGGCCCTTTCGACAGAGTCGACTCCTACCCTGTCCTGCACCCAGAGCTTGACTGACTGCGGAATGCTACGAAAGAACTGTTCGAGGCACACACACTCGACTACCTTGTCTCGGCTTTCGTACACTTCCTCGCTCTTCAACCATTCTATCAAATTGGTTTTAAGCCCGTAAGCGAATTCCGAGTAGCCCTCGCTGCTCTTTTTGGATGCGTTTCTAAACCTTTGACGGAACGCCTCGGCAGAAAGGCGGTACCGTTTCAAAAGGCTGGACTTCACCTTGTCGTAGTCGTCCGCGTCTCCAGCACTAAGGCGCGCGACAACCTCTGCAGCCTCACAGGGCAACAAAGTCAAAAGCCGTTGCGGCCACGTTTCTGGGGCGAAGCTCAACTTCTCACATGTCCTCTCAAAGTTCACTAAGAACAGGCCCACGTCTTCCCCAACTTTAAACGGCTGCATGAGCTTCTTCATTTGATACGACTCGGTCTCACTTGCTCGCACCGGAGTCCCAACTCTACTGTTCTGTGAGTTTAATCGCTGTTGTTCCATCTCTAACTCTAACCTTTTTAGCGCTGCTCGTTCCTCTCTCGCTGCAGTCTGCTCCCGTTCCTCTCTCGCCGCAGCCTGCGCTCGTTCCTCTCTCGCCGCAGCCTGCTCCCGTTCCTCTCTCGCTGCAGCCTGCTCTCGTTCTCTTTCTCGTTCCTCTCTCGCTGCAGCCTGCTCCCGCTCTCGTTCCTCTCTCGCTGCAGCCTGCTCTCGTTCTCGTTCTCGTTCCTCTCTCGCTGCAGCCTGCTCTCGTTCTCGTTCCTCTCTCGCTGCAGCCTCGCTCTTAGCGTTCAGAAGCAGTTCCCACGCAATTTTAATTTCCTCTACTTCTGCGCTCTCTGAAATCGCTTTACTGATCTCAGATTTCTTCATCTTTTGCTCCACCTCCACACCCAATTCTTCACATAAACAGAATAAATCTGTTCTCAGTAACCTCATTAGATCCATGATCGCTGCTCTTTAGCTTTGGCTTTGTTCTAAAACTTGTCGCGAGGTTGTACCTAAACCTAGCGCACGAGTCAAACACTAAGGATTCCCAGCAGTTCAAAATTAATTACCCATAATCTGAAGCCTGGCGAATCTCAAAGCAAAGTCCAAACGCTCACCCGCAGATGTAGCACGATGTCGCATGGTCCGATCCCAACCGCTGCCAACCAGTTGTTAGAGGCGGGGTTTGAGCCGCACGTCCGGGAGCTTCCTGGCTCGTGACGACGACCATTCCCCGAAGTGAAGAACCCAGGGGTCCAGTGGAGGTGGGAGAATTGGTAACGTAACGAACGGTTTAATTACATGGTTGCGATACAGTCGTCAAATCCGAGAGAACTCCTGAGCAGCCTCGCGCTCCGCCTTATATAGGGTCCGTTTTCTCCCTCACTCCCCGCCAGGGCAGCAGGTGCGCAGCAGCAACCCGCCGTCAAGTGCGTCGTAGCAAAGTCCGCCGCGTCGTAGCCAGAAGTGCGTCGTAGCCATGGTCCTCCGCAATTAGGTCATGCCTCTCTCCCTTTCCTGAGCGCGCCAAGCCCCACGCACGCACACACGTCCCGTTGACGTCACGGACTCGTCGAGACCTGTCTCCGCAGTTAGGCCCGGCCTCTCTCCCCTTCCGGAGCGCACCAAGCCGCACGCACGCACACACGTCCCGTTGACGTCACGGGCGCGTCGAGACCTGTCTCCGCAGGCGCAGACACGTAGGCGCCGGTTCCGTACTCCTCGAGACTCGTTTCGCGTAGGCCCCGTCCAGCAGGCGACGTTCCCGGACAGATCATGACTCGTTTCCGCCGCGTTGAAACTCGGAAGAAGGTCGCCGAAGGTTCCATTTCTTAAGCAAGGGTAACTAACATGGTAGTTCTCCGAACCCTCAAAAGTCATTCTGGAGTAAATCCCAGTGCGAGGGTTGCTTCCCGTCACATCTGTAGCCCCACCAACAGCGTTATCGGTTGCTACGTTTCCCCGGGTAATGCGTTTTTTTCCCCGCGGTCTCTGAAAGACGTATCAATGAGGTTCTACTGTATATTATAGGGTCGGCTGGATTTCGAGTGGAAGTCGGGGGGGAGTGGGGGTGCTGAAACCCCATAAGCCTCCCCCCTGGCTACACCACTGGCAGGCTGTCAATGGCATCCAACGTGAAATAGGGGACGGCAACGTTATTAGAACACTCAGTTGGAAACTGACCGTTGAAACCTGGGCCGCTGACGTCCACCGAGACCGAAGCTAAATATGATAACAGCGCCATCCTTTAGTGACAAGTTGAAACATGAAAGTTGCTTTGTATGACTAATGATACAGTCACTGAATGTTCCCAGAGTACCGAAACTCCCAGGCTCGAGGTGCCAAGATGGTGGCTCAATCTTTTTCTTTGCTGTTGTCACCTTGAGCTTTTAGAAAGCATGTTTTTGCGTAAAAACAAACGGAGAAAACTTTTTCTTGGAACTTTCATTGGAGATTAGTACAAAATAACAGACGCGTGATGTTTTCTAAAGTCTTTACAAGGTTTTGCGGCACAATTAATATAGTTTTTATACGACCATATCTCACCGGTGATTTCAGGTAGCGCGTCCTGACCTGGGCGCGTCCTAATTTCCTTAGTAATTCGCGACGCATCCGCTTTGGAGACAGGTATCGGCATCCCTGAAACCTCTTCACCGTATATGTTTCAGCGCCAAAATGGCCGATTAAAGCCAAAATAGAACAGTCACATGCGGACGCTATCGAATGCGATACTCCCAAACCAATAAAAGCAGCCGTGCAGTTCCCCGAGTGGTTGAGGCGGGAGAAATGGCGGCGTTGCGATCGCCGTTAGTTCGGTTCTCGAGTACGGATTGGTGGCACTTTTTCAGAGCAGGCTCTATGGCAGCTTCCTAACTGAGTTGTTCTAGTAATGTTGGTGGACGGTCAAAATTTCAGCCTGCATCCAATCTCGCTTCTCCGCTGCGATCGGTTCGTAGCAGACGCGCAACTTTTTCCGGTCCGTTCCCATATGCGAGTGGCGCTTCATAGTAGACAAACTGCGTTCTTTGCTCAGGTTAGCAGACGGACTCTGTGCGAATACTATCATTGCTCGCTCCGGAAGAGGCTGATTAGATCTCGCTCTCATGGTGGCCAAAATCAGACCCCTGGTGTTGAAATGAAGAAATTATTGGTGTGCTTGTACTTCTACAAAAATGATCATTATGTTCAATGAACTTGAATGGAAGGATGGATACGACTGAAACCTTTTAATCGGGCGGTGGCTTGAACCATTTAGCCATTAGCTTCTAATTTCGACGATTAATTAACCTCCAAGCTCCTTTAGTAGAAAGACATTCTCCCGAGAAGAGAAGGAGGTCGTGCAACTTGGCACCAGGCTCCTTTGCTGGGACACCCTTCTTGTAAAGGGAGTCCCTACAAGAGTGCAATATTTAATTTTATAATGAAATGCGTCAATTATTCAAAAAGTGCCAATATATTTTATTCAATATAAATAGGCTGTAGAGTTCCCCGTGTTTATTTGTAGGGGAAATCGGTAGATTCTTCTTTGTTTTGTTTTTATTTATTTCTCGAAATCTTGTGCATTTCGGCAATTTCTGTTGTACAAATTTTAGAAATAGCGATTATAGGTGACAAAACTTGCAAAGAACTAAGAGTTGAAAACTGGTTTACAATTTTTATACACCGTTATATCCTGAGAGATAGCCCGCCTAAAATCAAAAGCAAATCGGGTGAAAATGCGGAGTGATTTAACTTTTGGCGTGCAATCAAGGAGATCCGATCGAGCATTCACAACACAGGGTGGCGTTTAATAATCAAGTCAACCAAGTTTTTTTTTTTTTCTTCTTGTTGAACAGGAGGAAGGAGGGGAACTCATTTAAAGTTAAGGGTGAATCTATAATCGTAATTAGAAAACAGAGCTGCATTTCTGCAGTGCTTCACTGCAGACTACGTCAAGATGCGATTGCATTTCGACGTTTCTTCTATGAAGGCGATATTCCGATAATTGAATGAAGGCGAACCTTTATCCTTCGCTTGGCCTTCGGTTTTTGCAGAACAAGCCCTCTTTGCTTCTCTATCTCTAGCCAAATGCCGTTTTCTCTTTCCTGGGGTACGATTGGCACAACGAACACGCCGAACCTCGGTGGGCTGCCGCTTTTGTTCAGCGTCGTGCTCTTCCGCCCGCTTTTGTTCAGCGTCGTGACTCTTCAGCCCGCTTTTATTCTCTCGCAAGGCATTGTGAAGACGACCGAAGCGCTTCCGGCAAGCTTATACGACATCTATCTTAGGCCCCTTCCACAAAGGGTGCCCTTCGTTGGAAGCTGTGGATTCCCCGCACAATGGCGGACGCAAAGGCAGCTTTCGTTTGTGCCTCGGCTTCACGAGCCCTCGTGCGGCGGGAGTGAAATTCGAGGCTACCCGCTCGTGCCACTTGCACGTCCCGTGGTGTCAGTTTATCAAAAGAAACGTTGAAGGACGAGAAACGCCGCGGTGCCGCCAACCGTGATCTCTACTGGAAAGGACGGGAACCGGTCACTCTGACAGGCTGGTGGATATCTCACGGTGCGGTCCTACCTCCAGCGCAGGCTTCTTACCTTCGGTAGCGCCTCGACGTCTCGCGCGCGTTTGAAAGATGTGCCTTGACGTTCTCGTTCTGCTGGCAACCGTACCCGAGCGTGTGTTCGTCGCCTTCGTATCGTCGTTTGGAATTGTGTTTGCCGTGCTGCGTCGCCCTCTATCGATCACATTCAAAGACGGTTCGTAGGGACTATGTAAGACAGTATTTCGCGGGCAATCTGTCCGTATATAGATGTAAATACAGATATCGTATACAGATGATACCAGATGTAAAAGAAGAAATCACCGCAGCTACTCAAGCACTGTCAAACGTCAGGCGTGAGTTGACTGTTCTGGGGACGCGTTGCGAGGATAGCGAGAACAGACAGCGGCGCTCAAACTTGCTTTTTCATGGATTATCAGACAAAGAGGGGGAGACCTGTGCTGAGTCAGAAAAGCTTGTTCTCGATATCTGCTCTGCGCAACTTGGTTTACCATTAGAACCTGGCATCATTGAACGCGCCCACAGGATCGGTCGTTTCGGCCCGAATAAAAAACGCCCTATCATTGTAAAGTTTTGCTCAACAAAGCAAAAGGACTTAATACTAGGGAAAGCTTACAAGTTCAAGGGTACCACGTTTTCCGTAAGCGAAGACTTTTCCCCTGCCGTGCGTGAAGCTCGTCGAGAACTCCTACAGTTTGCCAGGCCCCAAAATAAACCGTTTAAACTAAAATTTAACAAACTTTCGATTGGAACGCAGATTTTTGTTTATGACCCTGAAAGCAAGAGTGTTGTGGAAGACAGGCATCCATAACATCTGTGTGATCAAGACTCACCTCAGTGCCCCCAGATTAAAAAAAAAAGTTCTTTTTCTGTACTTTACACTAACATAAGAAGTATACTGCCAAAGCGTGAAGACCTTCATTTATTAACTGACTCTTGTGCTGCCGACTTTGTTTTCCTAACGGAAACATGGCTAAGACCTGACATAAAAGACTCTGAAGTGTTTCCCACGAATTTTAATTACAATATTTATAGGTGTGATAGGGAGTTCCGACGTGGGGTGGAGTACTAATTGCTGTACGGAATCATATTCTAGTTTCTTTTGTTCAAATTCCTACTTGCCTTGAAATGGTATGGCTACGGCGGCATTCCTTCTCCGCGTGTATCTTCCTTGGTGTGTGCTATAGACCGCCCGACTTCGTTTATGGTTTCTTTGATAAGCTTCATGACGCGCTCTCTTTCATTTTCAACCAATCCCGAAACGCATCATGCATTCTCTTAGGCGACTTCAATTGTCCTGACATCATTTGGGATATTCTTTCATTCTCGAATCATATTTCAGGCGAACTCATAGACACATGTCTTACATTTAATCTATCGCAGATGATCACTCAACCTACCAGATCAACTCAAAGAACAAGTCATATTTTGGATCTATGCCTCACTACTGACACTACACTTGCTAAAAATATAACATACCACCCACCCATTAGTGACCATGACGTAATTCATTTCAACATTGAATTTGAAACTCAGCGGAAATCACCGTATTTTAAAACCATTAAAGACTATAATGAAGCTAATTACTCCGCAATTAACAATGAGCTTGAAATATTTTTCGATAGCTTTCAGTGTGGCTGTATGAGCAGGACAGTCGATGAAAACTGGATTCTCTTCAGAAATAAACTCGCACACCTTGCCGACACTTGCATCCCATCAATAAACATAACTTGTGACAAATCAAATCCCTGGTTCACAAAAACGCTTAACCAACTTAACAGAAAAATGAAATGACTATTTAGCCGTGTCAAACAACTGACTACCGATCTCGCTTGGAAACAGTACAATGATATTGCTAAAATTTATAAGAAATCTATTACAGAGGCGAAGGCAAAATTGTTTAACAGTGACTTAGTAAACATTCTTCGCAATAAACCTAAAAAGTTCTGGGAGCTAATTGATCCAAAAACGTCTAAACCTGTACAACTAATGAGCGATGATCGGTTGCCATTATCGGATGAAGAAAGCACCAACTGTCTTAACCACTATTTCACCTCAGTCCTTACCACAGATGACCACAGTAGCATGCCTCATCTTAACAACGCATATCACACTCCCATGGCTACCATTGAAATAATGTATGCAGGTATCATAAGCTCTATAGAAAGGTTACAGTTGTCGTCCAGTTCTGGGGACGACAAAATTAATTCCAAATTACTGAAAAACACTAAATTACACTCAGCTCGTTTTCTGTTAATTATCTTCCAACAATCTTTGTCTTCTGGCGAGCTTCCTACAGATTGGAAAATTGGCAGAGTGGTCCCCATACACAAATCGGGGGATCGAACTTCACCATCAAATTATCGTCCTATATCTCTAACCAGTGTCCCGTGCAAGCTACTTGAGCACATAATATATTCAAATGTCATGAAGCATTTCAAAAATAACCTCATCCTCTTTTCAAACCAGCACGGGTTCAGACAATCATATTCTTGCGAACACAACTGTACAACTTGTTCATGAAATACACAGTAACATCGATAATAACATACAGACAGACGCCATATTCATTGATTTTTCTAAAGCATTCGATAAGGTATCCCACAGTTTACTCATGCTCAAGCTAAATCAACTTCACATTCATCCACTTGTAACATCATGGATAGGACAATTTTTAACCAATCGTACTCAGCATACTGTGATTAACAACCAGTCGTCAGCTTATTCTCCTGTATCATCTGGAGTCCCCCAGGGCAGTGTTCTCAGACCTCTGCTTTTTTTAACATTTGTAAATGACCTACCAGATCACATAACATCCTGTATTCGACTCTTTGCTGATGACTGTGTAATTTACCGATCTGTATCTAACCTGAACGATAACATAACCCTACAAGCTGACCTTAACCTAATAGCCGACTGGTGTAAACAGTGGAAAATGACAATTAACTTTTCTAAAACAAATCTCGTTTCCTTCACGCGTGCTCATAGTCCTCTCTCTTTACTTACACCATGTGCAGCCAGGTAATTATCAAGTCTCCATCTTACAAATATCTGGGTGTTTACTTATCTGACGATCTCTCATGGAACACGCATATAACACACGTCCTGTCTAATGCTAACCGCTCTCTTGGCTATCTTCGACGGTATCTAAAACTAGCACCATCATCAGTTAAACAACTAGCCTACACTACACTCGTAAGATCGCAACTTGAATACGCGTCATCCATCTGGTCCCCTTGGCAACATTCATTGATAACAAACATAGAGGCACTTCAAAATCGCGCAATCAGATTCATTTTTTCAGATTACTCACGAGACACCAGCATCACTTCTTTACGAATGAAAGCTAACCTTGATCTGCTCTCATCCAGAAGGAAATTATCACGCCTGTCTCTTTTTCACAAGATTTACTATCATAACCATGACATCAGAACTTCACTATTATCTCCAGCCACTCGCATATTTCCTCACATTGATAACGTCTGTAAAGTTCGTCCAATTTTCGCCTCGTCAGTTTCGTTTCTTAACTCCACCTTGCCATTCACAATAACGGACTGGAATAGCCTGCCTAACAGTATCGTGACCCAGACAGATTATAATACATTCATATCCCAACTGACCATCCATCTGCATTTGCACTAATAGCAAAGTCAACTCGTGTTTATAGAAATGTTTTATTTGCATATTTTTTTGTTTAATCAGCTGTTTTTCTCTAAAAATGTTTTGAGTGTTTTTTTTTTTTTCCTGTTTTTGCTGCTTTATATAACAATGTTTTCCAGCATGTAACCCACTTTTTTGTTTGTTCCTTTATATAATGTTTCTTCAGCAGTTACTCCCACCTTGTGTAATGCCCGCAAGGGCCTTCAAGGTTTAATAAATGATGATGATGATGAGGTGCTACATCTATGACAGATTACTTCGGAACCTGGGTGGCGTCCTTCGTTCAATAGACGTCGTTTACGCGATTTATCGATTTTACTCGAGGTTGTCCACGCAGCTGTCAATTCATCGCCGCTTTTAAGCGCCATTTGCTTTTGTGCCTTTTCTCAATCCAGTCGCCCTCCATGCCCTTTTGATCCCTTGGTTTCATTCCATACGTCGCCAGTTACAAGAATGCAACCATAACAAGCTAGACCAATCTGTAATAGATGGCTTTTTTGTTACACGAGCGCCTTTCAACGAGCAATCGAGCCACTGGCGTGTGCACAGTTATGACTTTGCATGGCATTTTTTTTTTTTCTTTTTTTACGACAGTGTAGCTTTATTTAGACTTAGTGCTGTTTATGGATGCATCAAAATGAAGATTATCATTTTCTTTTCAGGGGGCTGCGAAGAGGGCGGTCTGGAAACCCGAGCCTGAGCGAGCAGAGCGACCGTTCCTTTCGCATCCTGAAGTGGCTCCGTTTGTACAGTATTTATTTTTTATCCGACGGGCGGACGGCGTCTGCAGCGACGACGGCGGCGGTGGCAACTCCCGAGGCATTCCCGTGCGCCACCTCGGGCCAGCGACTCGTCTCTTGCTTTCCAATGACCCTGCCGGGACCGCTTCCCCACGATGCACTCACGGGGAAGCACGGCCGCGGTGCAGCGTTTGCTCTCTTTTCTACCGATCCATGTACACGTTTTTATCATTTACCTCCGCGGAAAAAGAGAAAGAACGGAACAATAAAAAAAAGTGTCCGACCAGCGTGTGCCTGCTTCCTGGCATTGGTGTTGGGGGGGGGGGAGGGGGAGGGAGGGAGGGAGAGGAGAGGGAGGGAGGGAGGGAGGGAGGGAGGGACCTTGCCTTTCGAGATTAGATAGGGAGGAAGCAGGTGTTGCAGGTGGGGGCAGCATATGGCACTCTGTAAGGAGCTGCTGCAACGAAGCAGGGAGCCTATTTTCAAGAGAGCGTTTTCAATTGAATGGCGGGCACCCCTCCGCAGATCGGTTGCACGCGTGTGTTGCCATAGGGCGGGGAGGATGTCGGGCAGAGAGGCCGAGCAAAGCTTGGCGACGCTTGCAGACGGCCGATCGTCCACGAGGGTCCCCGAATCAGTCGATTGGAAACGCTTGAATCCGGGCGCGCTACAACGAAGCAAGGCATGTGCCTCCACCCGGTGGATTGTGGGGACTGCAAACGGTACTTGTTACTCCAGAGGGCACGTTTTATGAACGCCGTAGTATTGAATCTTTTGTGTCACCTTTCGCATGCCAGCGTGGGGCAGGGATTGGATACGAGTATTGCGTCGGTGTTCTACTGGGATTTCTGCTTAGTCGGCGAGGTCACAACACACGTGTCTAATTTGTGCCGCACGCTGACCTCTGGTAGGTAACGAAACCCCAGCACTGTGGTCGTCTTATCTAGGTGGTGTTGGCTTCTTATGCCATGATGGATGGATGTATATGGCTGAACTCCAAGTCTGTCGGCAGTTTGTACCACCTAGCAAGTGTTTTAATGATGGCTAACCTCTACCTAGACTACGAAACATTGTTTGATATTCTTAATGGGAATGCCGCTGCAAATAGACCTCTTGAAAAGTGTCCAGCGCCGTCTGCAATGCTGAAAGGAATGCTAGGTGCAACTGGTTCTAGCAGACGACGAAGGGGACAGTGAGCGGGCCAGGGAAGGCGAGCAACTCCGGTACCCTCGCTCTCTTCAGTGTCGCTTGGTAGATGCTTGATGTCAAGGAGGGGCGTACAGGACTTTGCTCACAATCCGTATGAATGCAGCACCTCTTGGCAACTTTTCCTGTCTGTCCAACGGAACTACAGGAGAATACTAAGACTATACTCTCTCTACTTGCACCACCAGTCTGATGACCTCTGCCTTGTAATCTCTACCTTCCCCACATCTGTTTTTCCTCGCCGTCCTTAAACTACAGTGACCTACGTCAACTCCAATGCCTTTACTGAATAAGTCTCACCTTTGGCAACAAAGCAAGGTGTGTGCTTCCATCTGGTGAGTTGTGGGGGAATTGTTAGTCCAAAACGTGGGTTTGAATCGCTTACAGCAGTGTAGCCATGCTTCTCTTGCCATATTTTCCTGACTTCTTTTTTTGTCTGCATAAATTAGTTTCAACTGGAAACAAAATACACCATCTTCCCGAGGGGAACCATGGGGTGATACGGAGCATCGTGTTGGTTCCGAGGAAAGAGTCAGTTGCGTGCTAACGTCGAGAGATGGCGCCACCGACTGCCCTAGCGTTACGCCCTACGCGAGCCTTCGTCGCGGCCATAGAGTTATTATAATGTACGCCAGAGCCGTATATGTAGAGAGTTTGGCCATTCGTTGGGAAGTATAGGAGACAAATGAGGAGGCGCCATTGGCCGAAAGCGGGCTGGGCGTGTTCCAGGGCGTCTTCAGAAATTCGAATGTGACCAACCAGAAGCCGGAAATAATACCCTGGCGGTGGTCGCGAGAAACAAACCTGATAACTGCATTGAAGTAACTCTCGATGACTGAAAATATGGTACACGTGATGTTTCAATCACGCTCATCCAAAATGATGGTGGAAGAGTGCGACTAGCGGAACGATCGACATAATCCGTACGCCAAGCGCCGAGGGCCGGGAATCTGCCGTCCGAGCGGTCACACTCTGTCGAGCAAAACAGAGTTGAGCGGCGCATTTGTTTCTTACATCTTTCTGCATGATCATGATCAAAACAACACGTGCACCCTATTTTCAACCATAAAGAGTTACTACACTTCACTCTTACGCGCTTATTAAAACCATTTACGAACATAGACCTTTGATCAGAACTGTTTCTCGCTACCACCGCTAGGGGATTCTTTTCGGCTTCTGGTTGGTCAAGAGAGCATGCCAAGCCCTCTTTCTGCGTCTGCCGCACGCCCTGCCCTGGCTCTGCCCGCGCCTCCCATTGACCAAACTCTACATATACGGCTCTGATGTACGCTAGAGGTTCAACTGGCGCTAGTGTCTATGCCACTTCCGGGAGGCAAATTGAAGCAGACAGCAACCAGCCTACTTTTGCGGTGCTCCTGTGCATTCCTATGGGAAAACGCGCATGAAATTTGTCTCTTCGCCGGAAAAAACAAGAATAACTTGTTATTTCGGTTGTACCGGATAGTATGTACCTTTATTGATATTGTGAAAGTGTAATTGATTTAGTTACAGCATTTTCCTTTACCACTGAACGATATTGAACTTCGCTATATTTCAGGCCCAAACCTCTGTTCCATGGCAGGTATATAGAAATGAGGGACCATCCTAAGCGAAATAGCAATCGAAAGGAATCTAGAGTGTGTTCAAGGTTCGCTAGCGTTCCGGTGGCGCTTATATATTGCTAATATGCCCGTTCTGTCATTATATGGAAATGACTCCGTCGTGCATCTTTAAGATCTGTTAAAAAAATGAGTAAAGCTATACGCACTCCGGAGTGCATTTCGGACGAGATGGCTATACGCACTCCGCCGAGAACTCATGCCCGTCGGGCCACCCTTTTCGGACGGCGCGTGTATCACTGGGGAGCGTGTTAACCCAGCCCCCGCCTGCGTTCACGCCGCTTCGCGGCGACAGTATTGGCTACTAATTACAAAACGTAACCAGTACACGCCGCTTCGCGGCGTCCGGCCGGCAACCCAAGCCCCGCTGTCCCCGATCGCACCTCCGGAAAGGGAGTCCCATTTAATTCTGCGAAGTTTCGTCGACAACATTATCGCAAAAAAGAAATGTCGTAAACATCGCATTATGCCTCAATAAAACAAACTGCAAATACACCATCTTCCCGAGGGGAACCATGGGGCGATGCGGAGCATCGTGTTGGTTCCGAGGGAAGAGTCAGTTGCGTGCTGACGTCGAGAGATGGCGCCACAGAAACTTGAAACGCTCGCCGCTCGCCGTTTATTTTTTTTTTTCACACTTGAAGGAGAGGAGACTAGAGGAGAGTTGCGCGGGCGCGCGCGGTGTGAGGAGAAGCGAACGCACGCGCAGTGCACGCAGCTGGTAGAGAGAGAGAGCGGAGAGAGTAACGCGCAGCTGTTGGAGAGAGGGAAGGAGGAGAGTTGCGCGTGCGTAGTGTGAGTGCGGACTACGACGCCGACGCCAAGGCCGCGGGACATAGACCTAAGCAAGAGATGCTCCGCATCTAAAAAAAGAAAAAAAAAGTACGCCCACCGGAGATTGAACCCGCGTCCACTTGCGTACAAAGCGGACGCCTTAACCCCAATGCTACGCCATCGCTGAAAGAACTCGTTGTGATCATTCGTTTTATACGAGTTTAGCGGAGTGCGTATAGCCATCTCGTCCGAAATGCACTCCGGAGTGCGTATAGTTTTACTCTAAAAAAATAAAGAATGTGGGCTACGAAAGGTGTGTCTTTTAATTATTTTCTATGTCGGGCAGTTTTAATCGGGCAGCTGTTCTCTGGCTTCTCTCTATTTGCAAAGATTTGGAGCGTGCGGTTGATGATTTGAACCCAGAACAAGCATCTTCGCACATATTCATGAGCATAAAGAATAAAGCAGTACTTACAATTTATTTTGATCGTGTGCAAGCCCAAGGAGTTACCGTACGAAGCCGTTTTAGCACCGTTTTTCATGCCACGAATTTCAAATAAAAACGCTGTAACTGACCAATTATTTCGTCTGCGTGATTGAGAAATGTTTCAAGCTACCTAGTACGTACGAATTATTCGTGATATTTGCTCTTATAATCGAGCGCAGAGAGAAAATGCACTCGCTTTTTCCCATAGAAATGCATTACCGGAAGTCAATTTCGGACTGGTTGCTGTCTGCTTCAATTTGCAGCAGCACACTAGCGCCAGTTCAACCTCTAGCGTACATTATAATAACTCTATGGTCGCGGCAGAGAAACTTGGAACGCTCGCTGCTCGCCGTTTATTTTTTTTTTTTTCACACTTGAAGGAGAGGAGACTAGAGGAGGAGAGTTGCGCGTGCGCGCGCGTTGTGAGTACAATCGAACGCACGCGCAGTGCACGCAGCTGGTAGAGAGAGAGAGCGGAGAGAGTAACGCGCAGCTGTTGGAGAGAGGGAAGGAGAAGAGTTGCGCGTGCGTAGTGCGAGTGCGGACTACGACGCCGCGGGACATAGCCCCGAGCAAGAGATGCTCCGCATCTAAAAAGTTTTCCCTTAGATAGTTTGCATGTAAAATATTCTCACGCACAGCACACCTTGATAAATGCCTGCTTTATTGGCTCGCAAAGAAGCTTATTTCATACAGAAATCGTTTTGCGTGTAGCCCACACCCGTAGATAGTTCACAATCTATCAATCTATAAAATTTCTACTTTTATACATGTATAGTCCGCGGACTATAGTCGGGAAAATGCGGTATGCCTTTCACGAAGAACCGTGAAACGAAAGCTGACACGTGGAACCGGATTGTGGTGGTCTTGTGACTGCAGTGCTTCGAGCGGCCGTTGAGCGCAGAGAGGCTTTCTTACCAGATTTGGCCCTGTTTTATTTTTTTTTTTGTGTAGTCCCTCATAGTTTAAACTTCGAAGCATTGCAGAAGGGAACATACGATGCAGGCGGAAGGGCAGTGGTGGAGTATGAGTCCTCGTCATCAGAAGTACTAGTACCTATTAAAACTAATAACTGCTAAATAATATAGGTGCACATAATGTCCAAAAGCACGCAAAACCCTAGTTTTTGCAAGGTCAGTAAGATGCTTTTGTGTTCTTATTTTTGATGACGGCAACTCAATTTAACCATTCTAAGGAGCGCAAAATTGCAATCGTTTGCAGACTATGCAGGGTGTTTTTTGAAGATTGAAAATAGCTTTTTAAAGGAACACTGAAATAAATAAATGATTTGTGGTAGCGTTATTCACTGCGGCAGACATATGGAGAGTTCGAAAATAATTAGGTAATTAACTTCCAAATCAATTTTAGCTGCCACGTTCACATGACTATACTCTGCTCCGCGCTATTCTCTGGAAAATTTAAGCCGTGAGCATACGAGATAACGAAACTCGGCGCAAAAAGATGTCCCTCGCAAAAGCAACGCCGTCCTCCACCACGGCCAACGTTACTAAAACCCTCAGTTGGGAAACTCACCCTTGAAACCTGGGCCACTAGCGTCCACCGAGACCGAGCTAAATACGATATAAGCGCCACCCTTTAGCGACGGGTTGAAACATGAAAGCTGCTTTACATTCCTACTGCGAGATGGCGCCACCGGCCCTTGCCCGACTCGACGTGCAGCCGTGGAGTTCCCGGAGCGGACGCTGCGGGAGAAATGGCGGCGTTGCGATCGCCATTAGCTCGGTTCTCGAGTACGGATCGGAGCCACTTTTTTAAAGCAGGCTCTATGGCAGTTTCCCAACTGAGTGGTTCTAGTTAGGGGTGTCGCGAACCGGCCGAGGTTTGAGTTCGACCAGGTTCGACTTTTTCGAACTTTTAGTGGAATGTACGACGAACCTTGTAATGAGGTTCGACTCGTATGCGCATGCGCGACAGGCTGGCCAGTTGGCTTCGGATTCGGTGGTGATGGCTAAGGGATGAGGAAGGGGCAGCACTGATTGGTTATTTGAGTTAATACAGTACAAAAACATTCAGTTATTAACTTTTTCAGTGATTAGAATTAGTTTCTTTTAATTGCAACTGTCCATTAAATAAAATAACCCTTTGCTTAAAAAAATATTCTCCAAACCTAGACATGCTTGTATCAAGGTCTGGCCACACTGTCCACAAAGTCGAACCTGTCGAATCTGGTTAAAAGTTCGAAGGTTCGTCGTACCGATTCGAACAAGTCGAACCCCGAAAGTTCGACCGAAAAATCTGGGTCGACAAAAGTTCGCGACACCCCTAGTTCTAGTAACGTTGACCACGGCGGACGCGAGCAACGTTGGCAGGTGGTTGGCAGCAAGCCACCGCGAGTCGATAAGGGTCACGTGGCCGTAGAAAAGGCGCACCCTACTCTGCTGTTTCCTGGGCGCTCAGCTTTTGGTGCACTTTTTCCATTAATTTCTGTATGGCGTACGGACTGCCTAACTTCGTCAGATAATAGAAAGTTTTAGTAGATCGCTCCGATACTGTTGATAATAATACAACGCATGCGCAAAGGCGGTGGTGGAGCACCCGGTATCGTTAGCGGAACAATATACTAAAACTCTAATAGCGCGGAGCAGATTCTAGTTGCGCACATTCCGGCAACCGCTCTGACATATTTTGACGACGGGCAACAGAAATGTGCTAGCTAAAGCGAGTATTCCGAAAGTTAATTAGAAGGATTTTAGGTCATTAGTTTGTTAATTATCATCTTTACACTCTATCTGATGTACGCCCCCGTGGATCCTTTGAAGCTGAAGTGTAAGGAGGAGAGGAGATATGTGAAGATTGGGAATAGTTTGGCAGAAGTATAAGCAAGGGCAATGACCGACCTCCGAGACGTCGAATGTATGTTTATTTAAGGATAAGGTTGATATAAAGATACTTTACGGTCAATTTCAACAATTTTGTGATCTGCGCTGTTCACGTGCGTCTTTTATGTACGCTAAAGCAGGGTGGAGAATATAAATTACCAAGATGATTTAAATCACACCTGTTTTACTATGTTAAACTATCCTGAAATTATTTTCGTTTACCATTTGCTTATCATATCACAGGTCTTATAAACATTTGTTTTCCATTCAAATAAAAAAAATATCCGTAAGGAAGAGAGATTGATATCGGTTGAACACGAGCAAAAGACGCTTTTCTAATTATGTCGGAACTTTGAGATTTTTTTCTACCTCTTACTTTGTTGGTCAGCTGCGTAGTGCCCTATTGCGAGCAAATCATAACGCAAAAGAAAATAAAGGCTTCTAGCATGGCGGAGTTAAGAATAATTAAAAAGTTGTTAAATAAACTAATCAGTGACGATAGTGCTACGCCAAGTTGCACCATGAGCGAAAGTCTGATCTTGCGCCAGCATTCCATTTTTTTTGGTCAGAATTGCGCCACATTTGCGCCAAGATGAGCTTTAAAAGGAAAAAAAGATATGTTGTTCGTCGTTTTAAATACTCAGAGAAGTAGGAGAAAAGGAAAATGGTGCACTATGTATTTCACGGCGTCTCACCGTATTGTTTCTTTCGTCTAAGGTCGGAGCACAGTTGAAGGATGTAGTCAGAGGCTAGAATCACACATACTGTCAGACCGGTTCTAACGAAGTCAACGGGAACCGGAAATCACTCCGCTATATCCGCTATTCGTTATAACCGACTTCGGTTACCGAAGTCCCAAAGGAAATGGGAAATCGTGATCGCTTCGCTGTAGCCGCTATTTCGTTATAACCGCTCATGACTAAAAGCTCACGTCACAGACATTCACGCACCTGACTCCAATGAACGAACATATACACGAAGATGACGAATATCACAATGTCGCACTTTGACGCTGTTTGGTTGCTCTCGCTGGCTCGCAGCGTCCGCTGCCCTTCGGCTTATGGAACAAAGACGAGGAGTTCGTCGTCAACCGCGCTGACCGGTTTGCGTATCGCCGACATCGTCTAAATTTCCGGCCGATGTCAGGAGCTAAAAGTCGCGAGAAATAGTAGGATGGCGGCTACTGTCATATGACAGAACCAGGGTCCAGTACTCCCGATGAGATTACTCGATCATCGTGTCTGCCACACGCCTCCGTGCCGTGGTACTATTAGCGGCGAGGTGTTTCGGTGGCGCCCTCGTTCGGTTACCTTTCGTGACGTCATTACCTTGTGAACAACAAGTTCGATGGTGTTTGTAATGGGCATGGTGGAAGCCTGAAATCATAGCGCTCTCAAAGCAACACTACCAACACCGTCAAAATTTAAGTTCTTACATTCCTCTTATTTCCGTCAATGAGACATCCTTTGCTGATGTCATAGTCAGCATTCGGCCAATATACCATTTGCTATAGTACCCAAGCATCAAGGAGAATGCAGGGATTGGTGTTCCACGCGCCGCACGTGCTGGCCTCAGCAGTAGTAAATTGTCTAAAGCAAATACCTAAAACAAATGGCATCTTGCACGCGCGTTCGTCAATACTTTCTTTTGGTTATTTACTTCGAATCTTTTATACAGCAAAGGCGTGCGCGTGTGGCGCGTGGAACACCAATCCCTGCATTCCCCTTGATGCTTGGGTAAGACAGCAAATGGTCTATTGTGGTGGGCCGACCACAGCGACGCTTTCGTTCGCTCACGTCGCCAATACAGTGTACCGTTGCACTCGCGCGCCGCTCGTGTCACCCTTCACCGCCTCACGAGCGCGCGCGTCGAGCTTCACCGCTATGCACCGGAGTGATAGGGAGAAGCGGATGACACGGAGGAGCGCCTGGGTTAGCCCGATACATATGGTGCGATCCCGCTCCAGAAGTCGCGGCTGCGACGTCGGGCACCGCAACTTCCCACAAGCTTTTTTTTTTTTTTTTTTTTTTTGCCGCATGAGCGATGTGGCACTATGCACCTTTTAAAAAGCGCTCCCTAGGCCGCCGCCATGCTGCTGATACTGATGCGGCTGGTGCGACTCCCGCGCCAGAAATTTGCTGCCACTCTCTTGGACTGTGGAAACCCGCTCAGCTCGATTTTCTACCTATGTTTTGCGGTTTTGCATGCAACGTTTTCTGGCCCCTCTTGAAAGTGTCCATCTAACTTTTCTGATGCATGCATTGCTGTGTACCCTTTCTGTGTCATCTTCCACTGTGAGAAATAGCGCTGGTTAGTGCCTGCCATGACCCCCCGGTTCCGGAGTCCCTGCAAGTTCAACCAAGTGGACTTCGCCTGGCTTCGAGTCAGTTTGACGAACTCACTTCACTTGATCGAGTGCGTGGCAAAGATAGCAGAGTTTCACCAGTAGAACATAACAACACAGGAACCAAAAACGTGGCGTAAATTTTATTCTATTGAAAGAATAAGAAATTCGCGAAAGAGAGGACAGAGAAGAGTGGCATTGCAAAAAACAGGGGTGGCCTTGGAGTTTAGGCTGATCTGTACCAAGATTAGCGCCGCAGTGAATTGATAAAAGACGACGACAAAGTCAGTCATTCCAAGGCTATCTTGGTTAGCTGAGAATGATGGAGCCTAGTTTTGTTTCAGCATGTAACTATTCGAGACAACACGATAATTATGATCTATAACTAGGCAGTTTCAGGGCCTCCTCGTAGACTTCCGGTGGAACGAAGCGGAACGCCAAAGTTGGATATGCTTCGTTCTTTATCTTGGCTTGCGATGATCGATCAGAATCATCCAGTTGGCGTAAAAATCGTCCATTAATTATGTAACGCTGTTTTAGAGCGCAGCTCTTAGGCGCCCGTTTCCGGGTTGAGCGGCGTCGGCGACGGCGTCGGCGTCGGCGTAACCGCGCGTTGCATTATGGAGTGTTTCCCAAAATAACATCACGCGACGTCACACGTAAAATTTCACGTGACGTGTCATGTGACGTTACGTGACGTCACACGTCAATTTAGCGGGAACATTTCCGCGCAAACTTTAGCGGGAAATTTAGGGAAATTTTTCGCTAATTGGGAGTGGAGCAGGAGAGGAGGATGGGAGGGTACGGAGGGGGAGTAGCTGCATACCCTCCCCTCTTCCCCCTTAGAGCTGCGCTCCAATTCGACATTTCAGAGAATTGTAAACGTCTAATTTTTTTAACGTGTCTTTATTAAGGGGTATCGGTGGCCGAGTGGGCTAGCACACACCAGATCAGAGGACGTGGAGAGAATGCTCGCGCTGCAGAACTCAGGGATCCTGAGCTCAATCCCCAGCCCTGCCCGAAGAACACACCTCCGATAAAGTGAGATCGGGGAGCACACTACGCTCGCTCCGGTAGACCGAGTGTGTAATCTCGATAGCAGTGTTCAAGGAGTAAAAATAATAGAAGAAACTAACGCTGCGTAAAATTAGTATTATCTCGATAGGAATAATATTAGATGCGCACTTGTTATCTGTTGGCAAGAAAGCAGTGCATTGTAGAAAAACAAGCGGCTAATCCAGTTTCCAGCCTTGGCCCCTTCGCGGCGGCCAGAGACGGCCAGGAGGCACCTGCAAGACTGTACCAGGAGTCTGAAGGTGACAGGAGAGACGCGAAGGCTTGCTTGAAATAAACTCGCCCAAATGGGGCACGGTGTCTTGAACCACCGTTCGTTCCTCCGAAAGTCCAGCGTTCTCGACTGATCACGGGTGGACCTACCCGTGATCAGTCGAGAACGGTGGACTTTCCAGAGGAACGAACGGTGGTTCGAAGATACCGTGCCCCATTTGGGCGAGTTTTATTTCAAGCAAGCCTTTCGCGTCTCTCCTGTCACCTTCAGACTCCTGGTACAGTCTTGCAGGTTATGAGAGCGGCTATTGGCGACGTGAGCGATCGAAAGCGTCGCTGTGATCGGTCTTCCACGATAGGCCGAATACTGGCTATGACGTCAGCAAAGGATTTCCCATCGACGGAAATAAGAGGAATGGAAGAACTTCAATTTTGGCGGTGTAGGCGGTGTTGGTTGGAGAGTGCTATGATTTCAAGCTTCCACCATGCTCTTTACACACACCTTCAAACTTGTTGTTCACAAGGTAATGACGTCACGAAAGGTAACCATAGGAGGGCGCCACCAAAACATCTCGCCGCGAATGGTGCAGGCATGCAGCTGCTGATCGATGTCACTCGAAATTCTTGCCTGTGCGTCGGCATCCAGCTCCAACTGCCTCTCATCTGAAAGGCGTTGGGCTCTCATAGAGAAAACGCCCCCCCCCCCCCTCCCCACCCGCTTCCACTTTCCGACATCGCGGATATCGCTGTCCAGCTCGTCCTCCACACACTCCATGATGTTTCGTTGTGGCGAGTGGCAGAGTGGGCTCGCATACACCAGCTCGGAGCACGTGGAGCGAAAACTCGCACTGCAGAACCCAGGACCCGGCGTTCAATCCCCACCCTTGCCCGTTTCGTTCTGGATGAGCATTGTACCGGCGTGCGGTCGTGCACCACTACTGCGTGGTGCACGTTAAAGACCACAGGCTAGCGGTTGTACTGCACTAGCTAAATTGCTCATCTACAGCTGGGAGACTCGTCGCCCGTTGAGGCAGACCAAGTTCTAGGCTGTATAAACATACACACAACCCAATCTTTTCCCCCACCTTGCCCGCTTCGTTCTGGATGAGCATCGTACCAACGTGCGGTCGTGTATCACTACTGCGTGATGCCCGTTAGAGACACCAGGCTAGCGGTTGTACTGCACTGGCTAAATTTCTCATGTACAGCTGGGAGACTCGTCGCCCGTTTAGGCAGACCAAGTTCTAGGCTGTATAAACATACACACAACCCAATTTTTTCCCCACCCTTGCCCGCTTCGTTCTGGATGAGCATCGTACCGGCGTGCGGTCGTGTATCACTACTGCGTGATGCACGTTAAAGACACCAGGCTAGCGGTTGTACTGCACTGGCTAAATTTCTCACCTACAGCTGGGAGACTCGTCGCCCGTTGAGGCAGACCAAGTTCAAGGCTGTATAAACATACACACAATCCAATTTTTCCCCCACCCTTGCCCGGTTCGTTGTGGATGAGCATCGTACCGGCGTGCGGTCGTGTATCACTACTGCGTGATGCACGTTAAAGACACCAGGCTAGCGGTTGTACTGCACTGGCTAAATTTCTCATCTACAGTTGGGAGACTCGTCGCCCGTTGAGGCAGACCAAGTTGTATAAACATACACACAACCCAATTTTTTTCCCCACCCGTGCCCGCTTCGTTCTGCATGAGCATCGTACCGGCGTGCGGTCGCGTATCACTACTGCGTGGTGCACTTTAAAGACCCCAGGCTAGCGGTTGTACTGCACTATGCTCTGTTTCACCTTATGTTGTACCGCAGGAAAGGCTACAAGCGCGAGCTCCTTCCCCTGGGGCACATCTCGGCGGCACAAGCTCGTGCAGTAAGGGCAGCTGACAACGCTATGAGCTCGCGCTTCCAGCCTTCGCTGCGGTACAACATAAGGTGAAACGGAGTCTAGCTAAATTGCTCATCTACAGCTTGGAGACTCGTCGCCCGTTGAGGCAGACCAAGTTCTAGGCTGTATAAACATACAAACAACCAGAACCTCCTATATACTGACAAAGCCTGGCAGATCGCCACGAGACGCGGCCGCCGAAAGGGAAAAGGTAGAGCAGCAGACAAGATGTCATGTAACGGGCGCCCCGCTGCGGCGAGACGCCGAAACACACTTGTCCCGAGCGATGGAATGTCCGCTCGTGCTTCACACGTTCCTCGAGCTACCGCTTCTTTTCTCGTCGAGTTTGAAAACCATGTTTCGGGCCCTCGACGCTGCAAAAGCTGTGCACTGAATACCAGACTGCCCGAGAAATGCTCTGTGCTGCCAGATCCTCGTGCTCCAAATCTGCGACCGGGCACTCTATGGCTCCGTCATCGAACTGCCAGGCTCCGTGAGTATAGAGGAGGCTATGACACAACCCAATTTTGTTCGTCGTTCCCGATGCGCACTGCACGGCCTCTCTGGAAAAAGAAGAACCGATAAGAAAATGTCGTCGCAGCACTGTCGATACCACGAGTTCGTGCAGAAAAACGCGCTTTTCCTCTAATGAAAAAAAAACAACATTTGGAACAAGATGGTAAGACATTTATTTTGTTCCGCACGCTTTTGTTCAAGTACCCCACGTGGTGCGTGAACGCGACGCCGATGTCCAACAACTTCGCCTGACGTGTTTGTGCTACCGCTGTGACTGCACCGTAGATGCACACACGACCATATGTGCACACTACTGTTCAGTTTTTACAGCGGAGCTGTTAAGGGCTAGGTTCCCTAAGATCATGTCCGATATCAAACAAATGTCGACACAAAGGATGGAGGGATGAATGGCTGGATGAATCCGGCTGAGCCCTTTGGATCGGGCGGTAGCCTACGCCACCTAGCCATTTTGTTTTAAAATTTAAGCTTAGGATATTTAAATGTGAAAACTATATATTCACTCCGCACTGAAAAGAAAGTGAGGCTATAAAGCCCCTTGCCATCATTTAATAAGAAAATACCTAGTTTTCTCTCGCTTTCTGCCACCATTCACTTAATCTTTGCTTGGTAATCTCTACTGTCTTGAAATCCACTTTTCCTTCGCTGTCTCTAAAACCCAATGACTTTATTAAATCTATGTTGTCTTCGGTAGGCATAGGATGAAGCCCTTTACAGTAGAGTTTCAAGCGCTCAGCCGTCTGGTCCACCTCTCCACAAGCAGCGCACACTGTATCCATTTCCTGGTACTTCGCTCTGTGTGTTCTGGTTCGCAAAACACCTGTCCTTGCCTCAAACAACAATGAGCTTCCCCTAGAATTGTCATAAATGCTTTCTTTGGCAATAACTGTTTTGTTTAAAACTCTGGACAGCTGCCGCCATCTGTGAGCGACGGCGGCAACCAGACAACCGGCTTTTTGGCCTCGCTCATAGATGGCGGCAACCAATTTCCAGCCTTTTCAATCTGGTTTTCACCAGAGTGGAAAGGCTGAAAGTTTTCATATACAGTACTATTGCGAACGAACATTTCTTCATAAAATATTTTTAAGCTGTGATTTTGTCCACTGATTTAATGGTCGTCAGTTCTGCAGGAATGAGGATATTTTTGCGGTAATCTGACCTTGCTAACCCTGTTTATTCGCCAAAATGTTTGGGTTATGGGAATGACATAAGCTCTGTTTTCTTACAGATAACGGGACGTTTTGTAGAGTGTTTATTTATGGAAAAACAATGTTTTTCGGCTTAATAAAGCTCCATGGGTATTTTACCGAGAATACAAGTATCTTCAGACTGTTTATTTGTGAAAAACTTGTGTTCTTGACGAATGACATAAGCCCTGTTTTCTTAATTGATAAGCTTGTTTATATTTTTACCTAACAAAACCGTTTCCTTATTTTGACCGAAGTTTTTCTAAATATTTCCTATTACATTACAAAAAAAAAAACATTGTAGATGGCGCAAGTTACCGCCCTTTATAACGGGCAAAGCCGTTAGCATCCATCCGTCGAGTCTGCAGACATTCTCCGAGGCACTCGAGGCGTGTTATTTCCTTGTATGGCGTGTCCTGTCAGATTGCTCGCACAAAATCTGTCTTTAGAGATGTTTGAATCATGCGTACGTAGGATGCAACATGCAAAGATGCTTCGATGGCACTTCGGTAGGGTGGCTCTAGCCACCATACTTCGGGGTGTTCGCAGATAATCCTGTCATGTGTGCAGCGAACATCATTTCTTTTGTATGATGTATGGTGTACAGCTATCAGGTTTGATCGCCCCCCCCCTTCTCCCGAAATCACATGAGCGAATGACGTTTTAGCAAATAATGAAGGCGCGTGTTATCCCCCCCCCCCTCCCGCTGCGCTTACGCCGCTTGGCGGCGGCAGTCTGCGGCGGCTCATTACAACAATGTTAACTTAATTGACCCACCCGTAAACGCGCTTCGCGGCGGCTGACCATTCGCTGAAGTGTCGTTCGGGGAAACGTCGGCGTTCGCTAAAACGTCACTCGATCAAGCGAGTGCGCCTCCCCCTAGCCAACCATTATGACGGCCATCGGGGAGAGGGGGGTGAAGGGGGGAACAGCGGCACGCAATTTACAGAGAGATGTCCCTGTAACATACAGCAACGTTCGCCGTTACTCTCATGTAAGTAAAAAAGTAGAAAAAAAAACGTTGTGGAGAGGAACGCCCATTAAACCGCAACCAGCGAAGCTAAACGCCGCGTAAAATGTACCTCGCCGAAGACAAAGGGGGAAATCGAGCGGACTAATTCGCTGCCGCGAAGCACGCAAATGGCGAGGAGGAAGAACCCCTCCCCAAAGAAGACAAAGAGATCTACCCACGCGCCACTGAACGGAACAGTTGAGAAAAGTTCTTTGTACCGTAGATCATTATTTGCCTCGAGGTGCACTTGTGCAAGGTCGCGTGCACGGCCAGCCATGCGCGTCAGCGAACCATGAGGATCGTCGACGTAAATGCCTCTAAATAAGCTACGCTTCAGAGTAACGACACTTGGCCATACTGTGGCTTAAAATCATGGTTGCCAGTTATCTGAAGCTTTATCTGAAATCAGAGGAAACGCTTTTCCGCCCACCAGAAATGTTTAAACAGTTCGTGGCAGAGCAAAGCAATATCATACATGAGCTTCCTAACACCGAATCTAATGCTAAGGAAGTCGCACTTTTAAATCATGGCGATCGGCAGTTACGTCCGCTCTGCACAAGCACCAAGATGGCGGCGCCCACAACAATGTCGGGGAACGGGGTGCCGATACTCTAAGCGCAGCTCATTTAGTGGCTGTGGTCCACGCATGTGCTATACTAACCGATACGTTTGAACGAAATGCTATCTCGCAGTCATGTAGCGCTATACTGCGCTGCCCAGAAAGCGTCTTCGACTTGTGTGGCGACTGGGGGGCCGACTGCAGGTGTGCCAAAAGCAGGACTGTGCGGCTTGCGAGCCTAGTGAGCTAGTCCTTAAAATTCTACCGCTTCCCTAAAACGCCGTTTGAGACTCAAACGGCGCCGAGCCTGGACCACGGCAGTGCTCCGACAAAAGAAACTCCTCGTTCGTTGGAAGAACAGTTTTGCCAAATACGCCGGAAGAACGAAGTGGAATTGGTGTGACAACAAAAAATTTAAGACGTTTACGATTCTCTGTAATGCCGAATTAGAGTCCAGCTCTTGAGGAGCAGGAGAAAGGGTATGCCCCTCCTCCCCCCCCCCTTCTCGCCTGCTGCCCCCCCTCCCCCGCCTCCATTTAGTGGAAAATTCTCGCTAAATTTCTCGCAAAATTTAGCGAAAATTTCTCCGCTAATTTTCCCGCTAAATTTAGTGGTAAAATCTCCAATAATGCAGCGTGCGGTTACGTAGACGCCGACGCCGCTCAACCCGAGAAACGGGCGCCTAAAAGTTGCGCTCTAAAACGGCGTGAATACCGAACGCGGGAAAGTCAGTTGGCAAAGCCTGCGTGACGAAATATTTGATTTCTGTGCGCGTCGGTTTCTTTCCTAGGGGTGGTGTTTGACGGGGCCTCGATCGCGATGTTGGATCCCTTTGGCACGAATATTTCAACTAGAATCACTGAATGGATGAGAACGGCAGGGAGGAGCTTCAGTTTCTCCACCTCCAGCACTATAGCTTCCAACCTTCGGTAGGGCTTCTATCTCGCGGGCCTTCAGCTTTGTCCTGCCGTGTGTGTTTCTGAATCGCTGTCCCCGGTTTTCGACCTGTTTATCGCCATCATGTACGATCCTACAATATACAAATGCACCCCCCCCCCCCACACACACACACAGGAATGCACATCCCAGCCTCCTCAACCAACCCGTCTAAAAAAAAAAAAAGAAGCCTGGTTACACCATTGTTTGTCAGGGACCATAATATTTTTCATTATATCGTGACGATTTTCCGCCGATCACACCAGATATCTTATATTATTGATTAAATTTTCAGTGGGGGCTGTTCAGTTTGGATTCGGGCAACGTCAGCGAGGATATGTAGCTTGCACTTCTTGAATACCTGCAAGGACGACGCTGAGGCTCATCATGCAACAAGTCATATTGACGAGATGCCAGCCGAGGTGACCTTGATTTAATGGAGACTAATTGCAAGGAACTTACCAACTGTGTAATTGCATGCGAAATATTGTTAGTTGATTTAAATTATTTTTCACTGCCTCGCTCGAATATGCAGGTGGTCTTTCCTCGTCTATTTTTGCATTCTCTATATGTGCCCGTTTCTTATCCAGTTAGAAGTATCGTTAGTTATTTTGTAACTTCTATAGTCTCTTCTGTTTTCGAGTTACATGTTTTGGTTTAGTCTGTACCCCAAGTTTCAGTATAACTTGGCTAAAAATTCAGATAAGTCTAGGTGATGACTGCTTTTTCACGAACTGGGAGATATCTTTCGCGAAATTTTGAATATCATGAACAGCTGATCTGCTGTGCAAGATCCCTGAAGTAGTTGGGGTTCTTGGCCCTACAAATTCTTTGACCGGCCTTGCTCCTCGAGATGTCTACATCATCTGCAAGTGTACTGCCGAGCATGCTTCGAGTCTGCGCCAATATGTCACCGGGTTAAGCGCATGGGAATAATTTTTATATTGTCATAAGGTTGTGTATTTTTACCTACTCATGGTTGTCATAAAACTGTCAATAAAAATGAAAGACGTTTACAACTCCCCGAAATGCCGAAGTTAGAGTGCAGATCTTGAGGAGGAGGAGGGGAGGGTACGGAGGGGACGGTGTGCCCCTCCTCCTCATCCGTTCCCTCTCCTCTTTCCTCCTCATTTACTCCTCCTGTGGTCCTCATTTCCTCCCTCCTCCTCCCCATCCTCCTTCTCTCTCCCGCACGGTGCATTATGGGAAACGTCCCATAATGCAACGAGAGCGTCACCGCGGTGCATTATGGGACGTTTCCCATAATGCAACGCGCATGACCCGTCGACGCCGACGCCGCTCAAGCCGGAAACGGGCGCCTAAGAGCTGCGCTCTAAAATGTGTTCACTGTCAGCAAAACATTCTCGAAAGCGTTGCATTATGCTGTTGTTCATTCCTGGAAACGCTTAAAAACATGCAAGCAACCTTCTTTTTTAATTTTATCTGAATGATTAGAAAACAAACTGCATTCAGTGAAGCAACAATTAAACACTGACAAGCATGGATCATTTTTCCAGAAAATAAAAGTGGTTCTAATAATGGCAACATAATAGGTGTCACTGGTGTTTTTCTTTGTTACACGACATTTTCCTAATAAAATGTCCCACACAGGAAAGTATGAATCCAACCCCCACCCAATATTTGCAAATGTTGCACGTGGATTGGACATTTTTAACCTGAAAGAGAATTAAGCTTTTATAACTATCCATGCAACTGAACATTGTCATAAAAATTCGACTCAAATTATGTACAGTCATCTGAATAGGAAACATTTATGCAGGAGATTTAGCCTAAGCTAGCCTCTTCGTTTTCAATGGTTTTGCCCCTCTTTTGGAGAGAATCTCGCGGCACATTATTGTTCGAACTCGCAGAAAAAAATAGTTTAATTAATCAGCAGGATTAACCAGTAACTGCAACCTCCTGCCTCGGTGAAGTGGGACAAAATACCTGGCAGTAAATCCACGAGGTCTTTGTTCAGGTCGTTTTAGTTCCCTACTGTTGAGGCAGCCAGTGCTGGAAGCGTGTTCAGCAATACTAATATAATTAAGGAAATCGTCGGCGCAGTGTTTGCACCGTATACAAAGCGGAAGACAAGACAATAAAACATGTGGTGTTGAGGTGAACAGATTTAGCCGTTGCGCTGGGGTTTGCCGACGAGAAATGAAGAATGGATGATAAGTGGATTTTAATAATAAATAGGAGTTTGGAAGACTCGTGGAAATTACGTAGGGAGAATTGAATGACGTATAACTAACTGACACAGCTGGGAAAAGGCGGGACAGAGGACAGTGGAGGGACAGTGGACCCGGTGCAGGGGTAATTCGCTGACTAAATTTAACCAGAGGAAAATTGGCGACTCTCCCGCCGGAGGGAAAAAACGGAGAATGACGTCTTTAGTTTTTTGTTGTTTTTTTTGCCCGATTTTTTAAAGGTTATTTTGGTGATATTCACCCTTACTGCCTGGTGATAGTTACGAAATTGCACAGGGTAAGCAAATTGGCGAAGTAAAGAAATCATACTTTTGGTTCTTAATTGCTAGGCGAGGTGGCACGAGCTACCGCCGTTATAAAGGGTACAGCCGTTAGCATCCATCCATCCATTCACCCATCCAGTATCTCCATCTTTCTCCCCGTCCCGGCGCCCTCTCATTGGAGGAATGAGCTCACGTGACAAATTTTGATGCAGAGCTGCTTTGAGGGGAAGCCGTCTGTTTTGTTTGCCCAGGGTGGTGTATTGTCACACAATCTTCCGCACAAGGAGTGGCCACGCACCCACTTCCCTGCGCCATCTTATAGGTAGAGCCCTGCGCGGTAACAGTTTGATCATCTGCATCCGATCCGCATCCGCAGACTTTGTATCAGTATCAGCATGCGAATCGCATCCGCGAAATTCGAAAGCCGTATTCCACCCTCAACTCGCGCATTAATTCTACTTCATGAAACCAATTAATGAATAAGAAAAAACAATTTGGACGGTATCCTATAAGTCGTCTGCTTACCTTTATACAACAAACTCTTCGGGTCAGAATACGATGAAAGTCATTTTATCGTATTCTGTTTTATCGCATTTATAAAATAAGCGATCATTCTTCCAAAGACACTTCACATCGCTGGAAATATGATCGCAGTTATGAGATGGTCTTGCGAGTCCGTGACACTGACACTTTGTCCAGAAGATGCGCTCTAAAGGAAGGTTTTGTAACATTTATTTTCACTTTTGCTTCGTAAAACCCACTTCAAGCAGACACCTATTTCATCAACAAGAAAATCAACAAATGACAGACTAACAACGTTGTGTCATTTGATTTAGGCCGAACAATAAAAAAGTGAAAAGGAAAGGCGCCCACTCCCCGCAGCAAAGTACTCGTGGTATAGGTGGTAAGGCGCGAGTACACCACTGGGAAAATATCACAATATTCAGTAATGGCAACACCTCCTATCGGTTTCAGTTTTAGACATGAATCCTCAACAGCATGCTAGAAACCATAGACTTAAAGATTACAGAAGGATCCGTTGGTGGATTCTTAGGAAATCCGTTAGCATGACCCATGGGAAACGCCACACACGCCCCCATACGGGAATCGCTAATGCCCGTGTCCCACTAGAGCGATAGACAGAAACAAACGACAGCGACAACCCTCAAACCAGAGCCTTTCGCGATTTGAGAGGCTTTGTAGAATAAAGGAAGCTATGCTAAAACACGAGCATCATGCACGCGAGGGTATCTTTGGCAGACTTGCAATCGCTCGTGCTTACTTCACGAGCACCGAACGACTAAACGCCTGCCAAAGGTACAGAACGCGACACTGTTAGCGCGAACAAGCGATCGCCGGTTTTTCCAGTTTTTCTCCTAAACCAAGGGATGCCATTCAAGTTATTATTGCTACGGAAAGAGATCATTTAGTTTTACAATATAAGCGATAAAATTTCGTGCTCGATAATACTATTTAGAAGTAAAATGCAAAAATGTGCCGATGTCGTGTTCGTGCTAATAGTGTCGCGATGTGTACCATCGCAAGCATGCTGCATGGGCTTGAGGCTTGTCGCTGTCTTTTGTTTCTGTCTGCCGCTCTAGAGGGACACGGGCATAACGCTGTTCCCTCCACTTTTCTGTTCCGGCTTTTTCTTCTGCTTCCTCTATTTTTGCTGCCTCTTTTTGGCCTCGCTACGGAGTCAGTGTTAGCGTTTCCCAAAGGGGAACGTGTGTGGCGTTTCCCCACAATCATGCTAACGTATTTCCTAATAATCCACCAATGGATTTTACTGTAATTTTTTTCGCCCTTTTTCTGTACTCTGCCTGTCATAGTACGTCGACGCCCTTGGATGCGGTCATTCATATCACTCGTGGAAGGAACCACATCACTCGTGGAATGAACCGCATCCGTATCACTCGTGGAGGCAACCGCATCCATCGTTTTAACTACACACACACACATCACAGCAAACGCACTGGTACTACAGAAACCCAGAGCGAAGAACAACCGGCGATGACAGAGGGGCAACTGAGCACGCCCGCATTCCTCCGCGCCGCTGCAACACCTCCTACATAAGAAAACCTAAGTGCATTCCCGCGTCATTAAAGACCACAGATTGGACACGATCGCTGCGTCAGCGTTTGGACGGAACATCCGTCCAATCAGTGAGAGCCCGAGCCCCAGCCGAACGTTAACGCCGTAGTCATGTCCAATCTGCGGTCTACGGTGGCCTTCTTTATAGTGACGCAGGAAACTTCAGCACTTTTATTCCGTCTCACTAAAAGTGTGCAGTACAGCAGAGGTCTCCGGGGCGAGAGCGTATTCCAACCTTTTCCAGAAGAGGGAAAAAGGGAACAGGAGAGAGAGGCTGGGGAACCCAGCCTTTCTTTCCTGTTTCTCCTTTCCCTCCTCTTGAACAGGGGACCGAATCTGGACACTTGGCGAAAAAGTAGGCGAGGAATCTGGCGGCCGGAAATTGCCAACGCGGCACTTCACCTTGGCGCCGGCCAATCGTAGCCGCTGGATTTCTCGTCGAATTTTTCGCCAAGTGTCCGTATTAAAGCCCCAGGTTGGAATACACTCTCGCCCCTGTAGCTTTGCCTGTACTGCATGGTGTTGGCCTCGGTGCGTCCTGCTGCTTGGCTCCGCGCCAGCTGTGAGCGTCACTTTGACGAAAACAAAAGGGCTCGTTTTGACGAAAACCTGGCGGTGTCTGTCAGTTTGTCATCGCCAGGGAAAGGGAGGTTGACGCGTGCTGACCTCAACGTTTCGGACCAATGGGAGCTTCGCACGCGTCACGCTCTCCGCCTGCTCTCTCTCTCTCCTTGGCACTGACAAACGAAAGACACCGTCGGGTTTTCGTCAAAACGAACGTTCTAATGCTAACGCATTAGAACAACTCAGTGCCAACTGTCTAGAAAAGAAAACGCGCACACACGCAACGTTTCACTTGTCGAGGTTGCTGTCAGAAGAAACAGAACATCGTCAACAAGGACGGATTCAGACTGGTTCATCTTTCTTAAATTAACACCCGCTAATGAGAAGTCTCTCTCCGTTGATGCACTTGATGCTGGTAGGGCATGCACGAACTGCGCTACAAGAATGAGGTGCGGAAACTCATGCTGGCGCAAGTGCCACCACTCCAGAGGATCGAATTCAGTCTCCTCGATCTACTTGTAGGCGAAGAAGCCACTTGCAGGCTTCTACTTTCTTGTGGCTTGAACGTTTTGGGTTTTCTTTGCCCAAAGAACGTTTTCCGCTCTTTCTTTGCCAGACAAGAACACGCCTTCCCCCGGGACGACTGATGCTCCTGCATTCTTTACTTTTTCTAGTGACAGCATTCTTGGCGAGATGGAACGTTCTCAAGCGATCTTCGGCGAGAATACAAATCTTTCTTGACGTAAAGAACAATTTTCTCCCCCATTGGCACCTTTTATGTAAGGGAGTAGTTTGCGCCCGCAATACATTCGATGATGCGCCTTCACAGTATCACTCACTTATTCACTCTACACTGTGCGGTCGCACACGTTTATCGGCCACCTCGGCAAAAATGTAGATTCGGACCCGCGGATATCCGCATCCGATCCGCAATCCGCCAAATCTGATTCCATTTTATCCGCCAGTTTACTGTGGATATCCGCGGATGATCCGCGGGCAATCCGCGAAATATCCAGGGGTCTACTATACGTTTTCAAAATATCACGGAACTCCTCCGATCGTCCGAAACCAACGTTCAAATATTTTCGGAGCCAGTTTTCCAGGAGGAGTTTGGAGTGGATCCTGCGTTCAGCGTGCTGTGTGCACAGCTTTGAAAGAGCCGACGCCAATCTAGCAAAGCTCCGAAATTCGGCCTCCACAAGTACTTCCTAGAGGTCAGCCTACCCTGGGTACACTTGGGCAAATTATTTTGGAAATGTAATTTAATGACACGTATAAACACTTCGGTCCTAAACAACCTCAATCACAATTAGAGTTTTACAGTTCATAAAAGTAATGAATTACATTTATGCACTGCTTTCAGAACGTGTCATGTCATTTTACTTTCCTCGGAAAGTTACGGACCCGACATCAGCGATGTTGATGCGACGGTTTTTTTTTTTCACACTGAGCTGCACTTGTTTATTCCATGACCGACTGTCGCATTATACACCTTTCCAAGAAATGCTCCCAAGCCGCCGCCATGTTGCTGATGATGATGATGCAGCTGGTGCGACTCTCGCGCCCCCTATCAGCTAGAAATTTTCTGCCACCCTCTTGAACCGTTGAAACCTGCTCAGCGCGACTCTCTCTCCTGCGTTTTGCATTCGAGGTTTTCCGGCCTCTCTTAAAAGTTTCCACTTATAATTTTCCTTATGCATGCTTGCGTGCCCCTTTTTGTGTTATCTTCCACTGTGAGAAATAGGGATTCCCTTATTTCGTGGCACTATAGTTCCTACGATCCACGCCGGCGGCGGCGTAACGCAACTAACCGGTGTGATCGGTCTATTACCTCTCGGCCTCGCTTAATTCACGTGAGCGATCGAAGTACCGGTGGTATACGAAGAACGAGGAAATGAACGCAACAAGCTGCGTTGTGCAAGCGTCTATTAATTCGCACGTAAGCTCAAGGTCACTGTGTAGGTTGTCGTCCCCTCGTGAGCGTATCTGAGACGCATTTTACTCCTGGCCACTTCGGGAACTCAATTGCGTTCGGAAACATTGCGTTCGCAGGGTCTACGTCGTGAACTCCAGTTCTGTTGAAGCCTGTAATGACCGGAGTTTCGACGCTCGAGTCCTTGCCTAGGATCAGTGTTTTTGTGTTTAGGGTGATGCGCTGCTCTTTGTGGCAGGGGTTTATCCATGACTGTCAATCTGTTGGTGTTACAAATAGCCGGAGGGGCTTCCAGGCGGTGTACCATGCATAGGCTTATGTTTCCTTTAGTAGAATATTTCGGGGGGGGGGGGGGGTCTGTATTAATCACGACCCGCCCCCCGGAACAAATACACACAAGTGTCCGAGAAAATAAAACCAGCGCAGTCCATGCCTCGTGCCTGGAGGTGTGTTTCAGGCGCTGCAGAGCAAAAAAACGAAAACAGAAGCGTAGCGTCTGCCGTCACCACCTTACAATCATGGCGCACATGAATGTCCCTACCCTTACCTCGTTATGAATAGTGTCCACTTGCTGGCCACGACTTGTCAGCTCCTCCTGAAAGCGTCTCCGCGCAAGATCGTTGAAACCGTTGAACCTGTCTACGATGAAAGCGATTTCCATTCCTTAATCCGAGCGCATGCAGTCGGTCGACACTGGGCGTTTCGGCGAGTCCGTCCCACACATCCTACGCGGAGCGCAGGGCTGCGGTGACGTCATCAAAACGCCGAGCTCTGATTGGCCCTGATCGGAAGGATAGTGGGTATACCTCGAGGCAGCTAGCATTGGAGATATACCCACTATCCTTCCAGTCAGAGCACGGCGTTCTGATGTCACCGCAACCACTGTAGCCAATCAGCTTGTAGCATCTGGCAGTAAGAACGTCGAAGGACCAATCACGAGGCAGGAAAGACATAAGCCACGTGCTGAATTTCTTAAGCTGTCAGTTACAATAGGTGTTGACATCTCGCACGAAATACACCCTTTCCGCAAGGGCGCCGCCACCATGAATGTCGCCGGTTACAGTATGGGCGAAAACATTGTTTTGCCGTCGTCGCGCCAATACAATACATTCAGGATATAAGAGTAACCGTCAGCCATTTTCGTTTTGCCGCACCTCTATATTTTTACTATTTGAAGGTTGAAATGTTTTATTCTTCCTTCGTAGCCCATACCGAATGTACCTGCCGGCGAAAATGAAATGCAGTGGCGACATCCTTTGGGTAGGGCAAGTGTCGCCTTTTCGGCCGCGGCCACCATTTCGCCTCCCGCGATGTGTCGACGAGTGGATCGGCTTGTGCCCATGAAGATGCCGAGTGATAAAGTATACTCGTTGAGGTCGGGATAAAATTATTCCAAGTATAGAGGCTTCCTGGAGTCGGTAATGCAACGAAACGTCGTAAGTTCGGCCATCTGTTACAGTGTTTTAGCATTAGCATTAGATGCAGCACCGAAAACAAACGCACTGTTGACAGAACACATGAAACTACATCTTCTTAAAGCTACTCTACGTCATTTCAGAAGTGTTATAATGCTCGATAACAGCGCAAATAGTTCATAAACGGCTACATTTGAGCGAGAGGCGAGATGGCGGTTCGTTGCAGACGACAGAGTCGGCCCCACTCTGCGATGGCCTCCCTCCCAGCAACATTAAGGCACCTTTTTTACTACTTTCGAGACAACCCGTATTATTCACAGTGCACGGGATAAAAAGCAAATAAGTCCCAGCGACGTTAGGCCGTTTTGCCGAAACCATTTTATTTTTCTACTTGTGACACGTGCTGCCTCCATTCCCTCGGCTCGACGCCCGGCAGAGCTCCACCACCATGGCACTACCGTAGACCGACCGAGATGACAGGGAAGTCCTGAGGGTTACCACAATAAACTGATAAAAAAATACTCGTTAGCTATAGACACATTATTCTACAGTCAAATTATGCGACAACGTCACTGAAGGGTAACCTAACATCTCCTTTTTTTCCTTCTCTTTTCCCTTCGTGCAACTCGCAGTCGAGTACCCCAGGCGAGTACCATGGTATACCATGTCATCTACTACATGAAACAGTAAAAAAAAAAAGAAGCTAACAACACGCACACACATAGCGATCTCAACAAGTTCTGTCATGCTTCTGCAATCCTATACCCGCATAGTTTATTGCGTAGCAGCGCGGACATTCCGCATCACGGTGGTCAACACTGTCCCCAGTAGCCGGTTAGTAACCGGTCGTAGGAGCACGGATGCGTCTCCAAGGCAGAGCGCGACGTCATCGGCGAAGATTCTTGTTCACCTTGACTCGCAAGCCGCACGCTCCCGGAGGAGGGGGAGGCGAGGATTCCTGGACGTCCGCCCACAGCCAAAGGGATGAACTTGACCGCCATCACTGAATATTTTCCCCACCCGACAGGTATTTATTGGTGTTTAAAAACCGAGGAGGTCTTCCTCGTCTTTGCGTCGGAATGTCTGTCGTCCTTGGCGGTGTTAGTCAGGCATTCAGACACCGCTCGCGGCGGATGAGGAGGTAAGAGAAGGAATGAATTAGTCGGTCCATCACGTAGAAAACAGCCTCTTTTGAGTAGCGAGGTCTCCCGAGGACACGGCGCATTCCTTGAGCGTGCCACACACACCTTCTCATAGCGAGAGTCCCGTGCAGTGCTGCGGAGGCTATAGACGGTCTGAAAGTACGGCATCTGGATGCGGCCATCTTGTTGCTGATGTGTGCAGATTGTCCAATAGTCAAAGCCTTGCTAAGGTGTGCCCACAGTTACCAGACTGGCGCCTAAACAAAGCAGTTTGCATCCGCGGTAGCCAGACTAGTTTCTGGAGCGTGGCTTCTTTCAGACGTCAGACGTTTGAAAGCACTGCCTCTGGGCGCCGCCATCTTGCGCTGCAATCTTTGTCTGCTGGGCTGTGGAACGCTGAGCATGCGCAGTAGCCCACTTCTATGAGACATCAGACGCCGCGCATGCATCCACTACCCAGTGACTCGGTATTTTGTTTTTGCCTGAGTGACAAGCGGTGGAAGGGTGTATATGGCTACAGCCTATGCATCGGGCGGTAGTTTGCGCCATCTAGCCTGGCTAGTGCGGGCCCAGGTTTGCCAACTTGGCACCCAAACAAAGCCTTTTTTTAATCTACGGTGGCCTGACAAGAATATGAAGCCTGGCTGCTTGCAAACGTCTATATGCGGGATCCCGTTCTTTACAAGTCGATGGATGGCTTGGGCAAGTGTGTGGCGCGTTTCGATCGAAATGATAGCGACTTCTCGCTGATGACACTGCTGCACATCCTCCGGAGTTTACTTGGCAATGTAGAACGTGTCGTTCACGGCGAAACAATAAGATGTGGACGGCAGCTTGAATGACGTCACGTGCAAGGTATATGTATACGCGATGCTCAATTGTGCGAGAAAAACAAAAGTATTACTTCTCGTTGGCGATCGTAATTAAAACTAGACACGAGGGACATACACACACACAAACACAAAACACAGACACACGCGCGCGCAAAATTACAATAAGAAATAAAAACAGACGCAGCATTGTCCCTGGATACTGAACAAAACATCGGCCCGTCTTTTTGCTTTTTCGAGAAACAAATAAATATCTAAGAGAAAAAAATGGGTCAATCCGGTTAATAGCTTAGTCGCTGCGGCGTCCACAAACCACGCATATGCGTAGTGACTCAGCATAAAAAAGGGAACGTGGACGTCGTGTGAGTAGTACCTACAGTTTGACGGAGAAGCCCACCCCTATAAAAACCACGTTTCCGCCTTCGCATCCGTCGGAATTCTGAAACTATTAACAGTTTCATCGGGCTGTCCTCCGGTAAGGTGTATTAGTACACCCTACCTCCGGTGCAACGTCCGTTCCCCCTGAATTCTGAGACAAGTTAAGAATGTGCCAAATGAACACCACCATGTACCAACCACGACATCGACTCGCACCGCAGACCAGCCAGGAAAGGCACTAGCCACGACGAATTATGGGTCATGTGGGCTTGTGGAAGGGAAAGACGTTGGCGCGGCCCAGGCCGCGCGTCGGGGGAGCGCGCTGGATTGCTGGGCCTGTTCGGATAAAAGTCTGTTTCCCTCAGTGTCCTTCTTGTCTTGCCGTTTTCGGGCGAGCCACGTGCTCTGATCCCCACAGATGCGACGGTCGCCTCGGTACAGGACTTGTTTGCGCTTTGCGGAGGAACACTGGCTGGAGGTAATGACCCCAGCAGCACGGAATTTGGCCAAGCATTGGCCAATGGCTGGCGATGGTCTTTTGGCCAATGGCTAAGTGGTGGCCATTCATCGGCCAATGCTTGGCCGATGGCTGATGGCCAATGGCCATTAGCCAGAGAAGAGGCCAGTCATCAGCCAGTGGCTGGTCACTGTCTGGCCACTGGCCGAAGGACCATTTCAGCCATTGGCCAATGATTGGCAAAATCTGCGCTGCTTGGGTCGAGGCTGTGGAATATGAGCTTTGGCGCATCCTTAACTCGTATCTGACTGTAGCTTCGGGCAGGGTGCGCCACAGTCTGTCGCAACATAGGATCGGCGGTGGATGCTCCGGCTCCAGCAATGGCTCGTCGCCCTCCGGCGGGATTGGCTGCGCCTGCGCCGAAGTGTAAGCCGGATCGGTGATCCACTAAGAATGACGTCACGCGCAGGCCTTATCTTCCGGGTGGTATTGGCCGGGTGGCGGAGCACCCACCGCTGACCTTACGTTGCGAGCGACCACAGTACAGACCCTACCTCCGGTGCAACGTCCGCTCCTCCAGCTCCCACAGCGCTGCACGGAACCTCTGAGAAGGAGCGTGGAACTGCCACCCGCCAGGGTTTGCCGCCGCCGGTTAGTCGGGGGCCGCGGGTTAGCGTTATGTACAAAACGAGGATCTCCGCCGCGGGGTCAGTATCCGTACGGCCCGTACTGCGAGCCGTGGTGGTACGCGTAGGGTCCCGGGTAGGCCGCGTATCCGTAGGGCGGCTGCCGCTTGTCCGGGTACACGGGCATCAGGTACTGCATGTTCTTGGCCTGGTCGGCCTTCTTCTCGCGGCGGAGGCAGCGGGCGGATGCGAGGAACAGGATGCCCGTCAGGAGGCTGGCGCCCACGCCCGCCCACGCGAGCATGTACGACCAGCCGTACGAGAACTCGGTGACGCCCTTGCGCCGGAGGACCTGCGTGAGCGACACGCGGGCGACGCCGCTCGTCACAACATGCACTCCGCGGGGAAAAAGAGGCGACCGAAGCCCACCTAGAAGACAAGGCCTGCGGCATTACGTCATCGATCGTGGATCTCCGGCCCGCCGCAAGCGGCAAACGCACCGAAGCTCGACAAGAACAGCCGCAAAGCGGCGACGCCACGACGGACGCGCCTGACGCTTTGTGGCGACTCCCGTCAAGACTCAGCGTGCTTGACGCTTGACGTTAACAGTGACGTAACGCCCAGGCCTTGTCTTCTGAGTGGTATTTCCCACTAGCAATGACGTAATGCCCAGGCCTTGTCTTCTAGGCGGTATTGCCCGAGCTGGCTGTCGGCCAGCGGACACCCGTATACACTGGGACTGCCGTTAAAATATATAATGCTTTAAAAGTTATAACGTTTTGTGTTTCCGGGGTTATTCTTCTTCGAATTCGAAGTACACGTTCTTTGGAGGGGTTGTTTTCCCCACATATTTGCTGTTTTTCGGTGTTTGGTGTTAGACAAAGAAATCGGGGTTTATCGGGGAGATTATTTCGAATAAAATAGGACACGGGCATGGGATTCCTTGCAACCTCCAGGCAATACGTGCGGGGCCCGAATATCTGGAAAACGTCCCCGTGCACCGAGATGAAGAAGAAATGAGATAAGGTGTGTGGGTTTCAAAGCAATAAACTTTGTTGGACTTTCTTTTTCCAAGAAAAGCTTTAAATTTGTGTTTTACTGTTTTCACCGATTTTGTTTAAACCTTCTCGGGGGTTAATTTTCGGGGTTTATCGGTATTTATCGAAAACACGGAACCCTAATTACAAAAGCTTAGAGGTAAAGGTCTCAGGAAAGTTTTTAGCTGGGAGAGACGTCATTTTAAAGCAGTGTGTCGAACCGAAAAAATATACGGGTTCGGTTACGGTTCAGGTTCAGGTAAATTTATTTTGTTCCGGTTCAGTTCCGGTTCGATTAATTCGATCCGTGAACCGGTTCGCGAACCGCTTCGGGGCGCTGAACCGGTTCGGAAATTATAAATGACAAATTGCAACATCAAAATAAATTACAAATAAAACATCTGAAATCAGCACATACGAAACGGGATACATCGTCGAAACTAGTAGTGCATAACGTTTATAAAAGCCTGTAGCCAATGCAAGCGGCAAACAACGACTGTCTGATGACAGGGCTGTCTGTCACAGGCGCTAACTCCGGCGTCTGCTGAGCGTTGGTTTGAGCGCACGCGCCCGCTTGAGTCCCATGACTACGCTGGGCAGGCGACGTAAGCAACTGAAGCTCGGCAGATCCTTTGTCAAATCTCGAAAGTGCGCGCAGCTTCGCTTCTCCGCGAGCGACTAGGGTTTGTATCCCTGTTTTTTTCCCCCGCATTTATCGAGTTTCCGGTACGAAAAAATACGGCATGTAAATCTTGACACTTCATAGCTCGATATACTCTGACCGGTGGTTGGGGCAGCGAAGAGCAGATATAATTCATGAATGCTCATTTCAACTGTAAATAAAATTTCTTTCTCTCCCTCAAACATTATCAAACTCCACAGCCTTTTCTTTTCTCATTCCGATGGAAGCAAGCTTCAAGAACTCGCGCGTTCTAGAAACGTGTTATGAAATGAGCACAGAGCAGCATTTAGGATTTACGAGATTGTAAAAAAATAAAATCCCGTGACGCGATTTTTTTTTTTTTTGCACAGCCTTTTAATTTTTTTCTTCCGTGCAAGCCGCGACTAGCGTAATACTGGTTCCTATGTCAAGAGTCATGGATGCAGCGTTTGTCAAGGTTCATGGATGCAGCGTTTATATTCCTAAGACTGAGTGGAGAAGAAAAATAGGTAAGCGAGGTGCGTGTCAGTTGACGGCACTTAAAAAACAAATGGCATTGATAGCACATTCATTGTCAACAGCGCGTGGCCGAACCGTTTTGACATGAGCCGGTAACCGTTATTTTTTTCCGGTTCAGTTCCGGTTCGGGTTCATCGCGATAACAATATAACGGTTCGGGTTCGGGTTCAGTTCCGGCAAAAATACCGGTTCGGTTCCGGTTTTCGGTTCGGTTCGGTTCCGGTTCGACACCCTGTTTTAAAGAATGGTGCACTTTAGAGGAATCAAATCTTGCCCAGGGCATTCATAGGACGTACGTACCGATTTTACGAATACCATCAGTATTGTACGGTCCCATCATGGGACAACAGCGAAAACATGATCACTTGATGACTTCCCTCAAGCAAGTTACAGTCATTATTCGGTGGCAGAATCCCAGCTCGAGAAGAGAAGAGGGTACACCTAATACCATACTCGTGAACAACTTTCTGCGGCGTTTCTGAAGTGAAGGGTGTGCACAGCTATAACGGGCGCTCAAGATGCACAAGCGCACATCCGCCCATAGCTTTGTCTCTACAGCCACAGAAAGCTAACCGCGAGTACACTGGTAAAAAATCATAGTAATGAATGAATGAAAAGACAACTTAAGTAGTCAGAACACACTGATTACCTAGTATCAGGAATTAACAAAGGCAAGACATGATCTAACCACTCAGATCTTGAACGTCCCTCTTTGCGTAAGTGACAAAAAAAAAATCGGAAACAAAACAACAACAATCCAGGCATATGTGTTTTCTCTGGGTAGGTAGGCAAGGGCCGTAGAGAGAATATAGGCAACACATTTGGAGACTCGTTAAGCGGGACTTCTTTTGTCTAAAAAAGACGGATGACGACGGTTTTGTTCTCAAGGTTACCAGGGAAAGCCCATCGCAGTAGTTGGTCTCGCGGGCGTCTCAAAGAAGGGAACAGTGGGACATTTCATTGCGTGCACATAATATGCATTTTTAGAAATTCAATGACATCTATAGGTTTATATAGCAAATTAACTATTACGGTACTAATGGCAGTCTTGATAATTATTTTAATCGGGCACCGTCACTTTTACACGTCAACAGCAGACGCGAGAACGGGTTCTTGCCCTCATACTGCTTTCCTAATTTGTTTTAGCTTCGATAGCGTGAACGGAAGAACTGACAAGTTCGAAAGTCCTTGATATACAACTCCCGTCATCAAGATGCTTTAGAGAAGGCTTTGGGCCAAAAGAATAATGAAGCCGAATCCGAAATAAACGTTGTCGCAGCACTTATGTCTGGTTCGTGCGTCGCGTTGTGCATCGGCAGGTTCCTTCGCGAGCCACAGGGAGGCTGTCACTAGTCAACACCGCCTATTATAATCAAAACCAGCGCACTACATCTCTGACGTCATCACCGTGAGATGGGGCGATGACGCTGATTGGACACGAGTGCTGCGTCGGCGTTCGGCTTGGCCTCGTGTCCAATCAACGCGTCGGAGGACGCTCGGCATCCGGATCGGGTCCAATGGCCGAGCTGACGCCATCCGACATGCGAATTTTACGTTTCATGGAGGAAGACCAGGATGTTCGCAGTCTTCGATTATTCTAGGTGGTGTTGCGTTGGATAGGGTGCAGATGCCGTTAAACACTCGGACGATGATAGTAATTAAAGTGACCAGAGTGAATTTCCCTACGGGTCTGTTGTGCCACATCGAGGGAACTTACCGCCGGCCAATTGTAGACGGACATGTGATCATGAAGCTTCTTGAAGTCGTAGTACTCGACGCCGTGCCAGAGGCCCATGGCTCCGGCCACAGTGAGCGCTGCGAAGAAGAGACGGGCATATCAATTTCGAGAGACACACTAAAGAGGTGGGGCAAAGCCGAGACCAACTGCACGCTTACACAAGGTGACGTCTGTTTTCGTTGAGATTTGAATCTTCATAGAGAGATGCTATCGTGGCAACAGCATAACAAGCGAGCGGTGGTCGTTCCGTACTCCAGCGTCACGTGCTCTCCGCGAGAAATCGAACTTTGTTACTTCTTTCGGAGATTAATTGTCGCGACACCCCTAGTTTTGGACTAGAACTAGGGGTGTCGCAAACGTTTGTCGAACCGGATTTTTAGGTCGAACTTTCGGGGTCCGACTGGTTCGAACCGGTCGACGAACCTTCGAACTTTTAACCAGATTCGACCGGTTCGACTTTGTGGACAGTGTGGCCAGACCTTGATACAATCATGTCTAGGTTTGGAAAAAAAATTATGCAAAGGGATATTTTAATTTTATGAACAGTTGCAATTAAAAGAAACTAATTCTAATCACTGAAGAAGTTAATAACTTAATGTTTTGTACTTATTAACTGAAATAACCAATCAGTGCTGCCCTTAATTCATCCCTTAGCCATCGCCATCCAATCCGAAGCCAACTGGCCAGCCTGTCGCGCATGCGCATAGCAGTCGAACCTGAGTTTATACCTTTGTCGAACTTTTCACAAAAGTTCGAAAAAGTCGAACCTGGTCGAACTCGAACCTCGACCGGTTCGAGACATCCCTAGTTCTAGTAACGTTGGCTTACACCGCGGGAGGCCCGTCCCGGCATGCTTCTCGGTAGTCGATGATCATTCGGCTGCTGGGATTTGCGGAGTTGTAAACAGAAACCGAAACTAGACACTACAGTACGAGGCATTCCTCTGACCCCCTGATGCGAGCAGACGGCGGGCGGCTGGAAGGCGGTCCTACCTGCGAGTATCTGGAGCAGTCCAGTGGCGATGATGTTGCTGTTGGAGCGCTTCCAGCATCCGGCGATGCCCGTGAAGAAGGACAGGAAGGCGAAGAAGAAGGAGATGATGAACAGGGCCACCACGGACCGGGCCATGTCTGCGAGGGAACGGGAGACGACAATCGCAGACCGCTCACGTCAAGCCGAAAGCCCCGGTCCCACTGCATCCTCGCTACGTCGTACGAAGGACAGTCTGCTGACACTGTACCGAGGCGCGTTTCTTTCTTGCTACGGAGGACCTGTCACACTGATGATGCAAACACTCTCTCCAGACATGTTCAAAGCACGACCAACTCTATACTTACGACCACTCCATCTGAGCATTCCCTGTGGAAGAGCCTGCTCCCGGCTGAGGGCCGAGTTTTAGCGCCGCCTAGTGAGAGCCGTTCTCACTAGGTGGCCAAAAAACTCGGTCTTCCTACCATATGATCTCTATGCTCCTACCTCGTCGGGTTCTTCTGTTATCCGTGGGTGCGTGCCAGCTGATCGCGCTTTCTGGCTTCAAGCGCGTTCAAACTGTAAAATGCTGTTTCTCTATCGAGTCGAATTCGTTAATTAGTTCGCTTTTTTTTTCGTTTGCGCACTCAACACCAGATGGTATTGGCTGCGACCGCGCGCCGCCAACACCATAGAGGCCAAAACAACTTGGTGCAGCGCAGAAGATACAAAAACAATATACAGAGTTCCAGGCCTTGCCACGAGGCGCCGCTGAAACTCGGCCCTCCGAAAGGTGCGTGCTGGAGTGTTTCCAGATGGAGTGGTCGTAAGTATAGAGTTGGTCGTGGTTCAAAGCATACATATCTGTTCTGTCAGACACATCTGTCATCTGCAGCAGGGGTGGATACGTAAGTCAGGCTTGGGGATGGGTGGAGGGTCTGCAGAGAGATCTGACGTCACTGGCCAAGCGTTACCTGCATCTATTTGTTTGCATAATGTTTGCCATTTCACCAAAAACACATTTCTTTGTAAAAAGGTGCTGTATGTCTTTTTCTTTTCGGCAAAGGGTTGCCTTCTGAGGGTCATAACTTAAGCATCTGGTCGTCCCCCCCCCCCTCTTTTCCCATTTCCCGTCCCGTCCGCCGCCTGCAGCGAATACCGTGTCTCTTGTATGAGCAGTGTCACTGGACCCTGAATGAGAGCTCCGGTGAAATTTCGAGTGGTTAATTTGCCTAACAATTGGTTCAACACATTAATAGACGCAGGTCTCAGCTATCAAAGGCCGCACTCCGGACATTCTCCGAGGGCACTGAACCGAGCGCAGAAGGATCGGGTCCCATTTACGCCGCCGCATATCAATGTCCTTCGCCGCCACTTCCACTGCCATCGGCGATGCCTTCTAGTAGGAAGTTTTAGTGAATCGTTCGTTCCGGGGACTCCGATAACAGTACCCGATAGTCCGCCGACGCACTAAAACTCCCCAGTATTTGTGCAACGAAACGGTTATCTCCGTGATGGCATCATACTCTACAAGTATAGTAAAGCATAGCCTCCCTGCAAAAAAAACAAAATGATACAAAAGGCAAAGGCGCAGCACACAACTAGCGTGGTAGATGCGGACAAATTTGAGAGGCCCGTGTAAAGAAATCATTAGGAATAAAAACCTTTCACGTGTTTAGGAGGTGTCTTAGATCATATCGAGAAAAAGAAAAAAAAATTGAAACGTGTTACGCAGTATAGTTAACACATTACAGTGTTGACTATACCGTAATCTGACCAAATCCCCCTTCTGTAGTGTCCAGAAATGGACCTTCAAGGTATTATGAATAAGTAAATAAATAAAAGTTGAATCTATACCCGAGGGTCTACACCGACCTTGAGAACAGTCTGCTACCAATTTGATAGAAGTCAGTTCTCAATTTCTGGTCGTTCGTTTTGTTTCTGTTTGATATACCTTTCACCCCACTTCCATCATCTGCAATGTCCTAGTGGCCCTGGGGGTATTTGATGTAAAGTAACCAATAAAATAAATACACCAACGAGCGGGTATGACGTCATGCCGCGGCAGTGGCAATACTGCTGTCGGCGCATGTGCGCACGCTTAACTGCACGCGTACATCGTTTCTGCGTACGCCCGCTACGCCTTTTCGTGCACCTGGTGGGACCATATGGGAACTTGTCTGTAAACAGCGTGACCAGAAGGCACGCAAGGTATACATTGCATCATGGACTTTGTTTGTTCCGCGAGATAGGATAGAGGTCAGTCTCCCAGACGCACGGGAAATAGGTCCTCCCTCCCAGAAATCTGGCCGTAGCGTGGAAAGGGCCACCCCAAAACAATGGTACCTCGTAAGAAAAATTAACCGAAAAACGAACGAAGAAATAAATAAATTGGTGCTTTGTTTCCACGGTTCAAAGCGCCCTCTTCCGAGCGCTTCACTGCCGAAGACTTCGACGGTTCTCGCGTCATCCCATTTAATCCAATGGCAATCCTATTTACGAAGTTCCAAAAGATGTCAAAGCTACTTAAAAAAAGGAAATGTAACCTATTTTAGTTTTGAGCAAAATGTGTCTGTGTGTTGTGTGTTTGTTTAGACAGCGGAAAGTTCGTCAGCCCCAATTTGCGACTGGTGTCTCAGCCGAAGATGAGAAATTTAGCCAGTGCAGCAGAACTGCTAGCCCTGGATCTTTAACGTGCACCACGGATCAGTGATACACTATACCGCGCGCCCTGTACGACGCCTTTCTACATACAAACGGGCAGGGGTAAGGTTCAAACCCAGGCTCACGGGGTTCTGCAGCACGAGCATTATTCGCTACGCGTGTGACCGAGCCGCGGCGCGCTCACACACTCAACCACCATGATCCAACTCCACCTGGAATAAGTTCGAGGCCAGCGAACGTCCTCCTCTCCCCACCACAAAACGTCACCGCGGTCGAATGGCGCGGAGGTCGGCCATCGGAACCCGAGCCCGATGCCGAGCGTCCTCCGACGCGCTGATTGGACGCGAGGCCCGGCCGAACGCCGACGTCAGCACTCGTGTCCAATCAGAGTCTTCTTCGCTCGATCTCACTGCCGTGACGCCACAGTTCTGCTGCGCAGGCCTCGGTGATTCCGTAGGCAATGACGATTAAGAAAGGCAGAGGGCGTCCGAGCGGTCTTGTAAGTCGATCGGCAGCCAATCACGTTGCGGCTTTATCGGATAAGAATGCCAACGAGCCAATCACGAAGCAGCAAGCGTGAACGTAAGAGGTGACGCCCTTTAAGCTTTCAGCTCAATGACGTCACGCTATTGCGGTGGCGCTGCTGTTAGCACCGCCCGTGCGCAGACGTTTCCTCTCACGCGAATCTGGTTTCTGCGCACGCGCAGTGGGCTTGCTTGTGCGCAACGTTTTGGTGTATGCGGAGAGCAAGTCGTCTGCTTCTTACGCAGGACTTGCGGTGACGTCAGAATAACGCCAAACCCTTATTGGCAGATTGGAAAAAAACAAAATAGCGGGTAGACTTTAAAGCATTTATCATTAAACTCAGCCCATCTTTTTTTTTTTTAGTCAGTTAATAAGAGTTTAGCGTCGTTCTCACGTCGCCGCAACTCCTGCGCATGAAGCAGAGGACTTGCTGACCGGATAGATGGTGTCCATGTGTAACTCTCGCATGCCCTCGAAACACGCGTGTATACCAATCCGGCCCCGCGTCGCGTATACAGCCAAAACGACCGGTCTCATCCCGATGCCCCCACCCACCGAGTTTCCCGTATATGGCCCTACTTTCGGAGGGGTGTAGCCGCTCTTTTCGACTCTTCCCCGCCCCACAAAAACAAGCCCCGAAGAAGAAGAAGAAAAGCGAGACTGCCTTAGCGAGCTAGTCAGCCTGGGTCCGGGGGAACGGACGCTGCAGAAGCAGCAGAGTGCATTGCTCGTCGTGCGTGAAATCTATTTACGGGTCTTCCTCGTCCCCTGGAAACAGAACCGCCTCGGCGCGTTCCGGGCCAGCGCTGATGGCCGGGGCACGCTCTGGCAGCTTCCACGGAGCGCCGGCCCCGTCTCCAGAACGGTCGCCCCCCCCCCCCCCCCCCTCTACTTCTCGGCTTGACCCTTCGGGGGGGCATCGGCGGGCAGGTTCCTGGACGCGGAACAGAGCCCCGGACTCACGATGTGCGGTGTGTGTCGTGAGCCTGACCTGTAGTTTGCTTCGCGGGGGCTTCGGTCGTTCCGTGGGTAGCCCTGTGTCAACGGCCATCGGGTAATCTCTCCGCGTGACTCGCGGTGTCTCTCTCTGTGGCTTGTCCTCCGAGGTGCTACACGCAACCGCGGACGTGTCGTCGCCATTTGTCCACCCCGTGAAGACATCGGGCGAGCTGCGACACAGTTTGCCATTTGTCCCTACCTTTATTGTGTAACTCGTTTGCGGGATTTCTTCTTCTTTTTTTTTTTTAACAACGAATCTGCGTTTTATAGCCGGATTCCACGAGAAAACCGTCATGAAGAACCGTTTAGGCCGATTTCCCCGATAAATTTTGCCGGGAAATCGACATCATGGGAAACTACTACGGAAACTACTACGCAAACTACTACGGTAGTTTGCGCTTCCGACGTTTCCGACGTTAAAAGAATTGCACAAGGGTATAAAAGAAAATAAAAGAAAAAGTGATAAGCGATTGGGTGGCAAAGGTCTCTTATGGCGATACGTATGTCTTCTCCGAAATTAAACCAGTCGAAACTAACGCTCTATGGTATAGTACGTCCTTCTTCCACTAGTCCTATTTGTGTTTTTAGCGATTTTAATTCTCTATAATAAAAAAAAATCTTTCTTTTCAGTTATTTAAACGACAGGTTTTCCTTTTGGTCAAGAGCTCAACGTCGAGAAAAGAAAAAGTCAAGAAATATCCAACGTGTTAAGGGGTCCTGGGCTCTGGAGTGCGCGACAGCAGTACATTTATTTGTAAATTTCTATTAATATCCGTGCTTGCATGCGTGCATGCTAAACTTCCCTTTAAGCAAGAAATGAATATCTAGAGCCATCAATACGGACCAGTTTCAGTGGCCCCCTCCGTCCCCTTTACCGAAATACAGCCGACCCTATAACACATGCATTTTGATCATCATCATCATCAGCATCATCATCATCACCCCCCCCCGATGAAGACGTCAGACGGCTGCGACAATTGAGACAACATACCTACCCCCTACCCCTACCCCCCCCCCCCCCCCCCCGCGCGGGATATAATGTCCTGGCTACGTGGCTGACCAGTTTGGGTAATGAAATCATCATCCGTGGTGACAAAATTTCGGATCGGAAGGTTCAATCAGTCAATCCGTATGTGTATGATTATTTTCAATTATCAAGACATGTGCAACGGAAACTGTGTCTGGGTAGTAAAAGATACTGCGATACGGTGCCATTCTACGTACGTTTCCATGACTTGCAAGATTTCGGTCGAATCCTAAGTTCTGTGACTGCTGCAAATTCACTCAAAAGTACCATCTAATGCCAGTCCGAGTTACTCGACTACAGATACCGTCGAGCTTATTGCCCACAAAATGAAGATTAGTCACTCGATTCACAAGCACCGAGATATATCCTTTTCGTGGCGTGAGTACCTTGAGATCTAAGTAGCCGCTACCAAGACATCTTGACAACTACAGACGCTTTGAACACGCGCCAGATTACAGCCACTATTGCTGACCTTCTCCTGTCTTACCCAGTGGCCGCCAGTGAAGCGGGTTTTTATGAGCTTCCACAAAGGCCAATGCTGGGGAAAACGACACAGTAGAATCTAAAATTGCAATAACCTGCCCCGCTGTGGTCATGATGAAATAAAGTAAACGTAATAAGAGGAAACAGAAATTGAAGGTCGACTATGGCGGCGAACATGCACAGATGCTGCACGTTTCGAAATACCATTAACAACAGCCATTTAGGTTGAAACTGAATATAAAAGGCTGATCTTTTGCTCTCCTAACTGCCGCAAAAGTAAATCACGAAATCACAATCGGAACGTGAACATTCGTCAGAGATCTGCCTGATCGGGTGGCATAATTAAGAGGGAGGACGTCCAAACAAGCGCCAATTGAGAACTTGATCAGTACTGTCTGTTGCAGGTTAAAAGTAGTGAGACAAGTTCCTCCCACAAAGCTCTCTCTGCTCGCCATGATTGGTAATTTCCTCCTCTCCACTTGTATCCTTTCCAGCGTTCGCTCTACTGAAGTGGAAAGAGGGGAGGGATTTGTAGAAGGAGCTTAATTGTCCAGGCATTCGTAACTTGCAACAGGCCTTACATATACCTACACGTTTTGAGGCCATGTCTAAACTTTCTCGATTCGTTCTGCGGCATCTGCTGCCTCCCATGTGTTGTCGTTTCAGTGACTCATTTAATGTAATTTCATGGTTTAAACCTTTTTTTTTCAATTCTAGATCGGCGTTATAAGTGCACAATGTTCGCAGCTAGCCTGGTTGGTCTGAACGTGACCGACCGAGACAAGCTCTCGCTTGGTATGTGTGCGGTGGCCATGAACAGATTGAATCGTATATTCCAGAAGGACACTGGTGGATTGACAAGACAAGTAGCTGTCAAGTGAATACTTGACCAGGTCGAGGTCAAACCCAGCTTGCCGATCGGCAAGCTTTTTGTCTAGTGGTTCAATGTCGTTCTGGAAATTAATTTGGCCGTGAATCGTCGGCATCCAACGCACAAGGCAAGGCGCTGTTCTAGCGGGTTGCACAAGTCCCTAAGTTAGGTTAGGTTTCCAGAGATTGCTGTAGTAAAAATGGGGCTGCCTAGAGTTACCGAACATGCTACGCTTTAGAGCAACGACAATGACACCTCATCCATAGGATGGATGGATGGCTGCACCATTTATAACGGGTGGTTGCTTGCGCCGCCTAGCGTAGAATCAATATTGCCAAATGCCATGTGACACGAACGCACGAAAGACATTTTAGCGGCACCGGACGATAGAGGAAAAGTGTGCCGCTACCCTGAGCGTAGCTTTCTAGGTAACTCCGGCTACTTAAAAAGTAATCAAGTTATTAGCTGCAATGATGTCAATTTCGCGATAACTTAGTACAAACACGAGTTGCACTCCACATTGTTCGTTAAGTGTCATTGGTTGCGCCGGAACTGTGAAGCCGCTGTCAATTGAAGCCGCTTCAGTTGTGCACTATACGGGAAAGTCTAACGGCGCCACCACTTGCAACCACGACTTCGCAGTCCGGGAACAGGAATGATCTAGGTGCCGCCATTTTGTTTGCCGATGTTGCGTTATCGACGCCGAATAAAACCTCCCACTTCCTCGAAAACACGACACATCGGCTCTATTTTGGGCCATCACGAAACACGCTACATCTAGCCGGATACGAGCCTCGCTAGGCCGCTCTCTCTCTCTCTCAATGCCAACGGCCCTAAGCGCAATGATTTGTTACGTCCCCTGCTCCACAAATAGCGTTGACAGACGAGAGTGAAACGATGCCCTATCCTCTGACACAATTCACCGACTCCAGTCAACGTTTGTTTTCTTGTTCGGGTAGAGTGTAATGGAAGAGCTAGCAGTTACGCCGGGACGCTTGTTGCTGCACCCGCGACGTATACAGAAAGCGACGCCGACGCGGTGCGTCGCCGTCATCGTCATTATAACAAGCAAACGTCTGCTTGAAAGCAGACGTTTGCTTGTTGATGACGCAGAAATGAACACACCAGCGTATAAGCGGAGATTCATTGCCGATTAATAAGCATTTTTATCGCCGCTAATCAACATGCGCTAGATAGAAAACGTTCAATGCCCTATTGCTGTAGTCACAGAGAGCTTAAAAAGAGCGGGCCGTGGCCTTATGTTCACGGTTGTTGCCTCGTGATTCGATTATCGACATTCTGATTGGCCAATTCAGAATTCTCATTGGCTGCAGGTGGATAACAAGACGCTCGACCGTGGATATACGTAGGAAAATGTTTGACGTTCAGAAACGCGTCGTCATAGTAAATACGTTGCTGACATTGTAGTACATACAATCGAAGGGCCGTCGTACACTGTTATGCCGCCAACTACTTTTCTTTGCACCACCTGCTGAGTGTTTTCTGTTTTCCAATATACCGTAAGGGCAACTGGCAAGAGAGCGTAGCCATCCCCTGGTCTTTCTGCGAGAGTTTGAGCCGTCGAAACATCATCTAAGAAGAGAGCCGCCGCAGCAGATGCAGAACCCAGCACTGTCATGTCCAGTCGCCATAAAACGTTGATCGCATCGTTCAGACCGCTAAATTTCTTTCTTTTCTGTTTGGACCCTCTCTCGGTCTTTTCATTTTCTAGCCGGGTAGAGGCTCGCCCCTCGACTAAGGTCCCCTCTCCTTCAGACTATCCCTATGTTTCCTGAACCAAAATGTTACGAGAAAATGACGACGACGGCGGCGCCAACGTCTTGCCACACTGACAGCTCCACCGCGCCTCGTCAGAAAATTCCCTCACGTCCGAACAGACGATGCATTGATATTTTGTCAAACGGCCAAGAGATTAACATCGGATCTGTGGGGTTGTTCCGACTTCTTTCACGCCCGCCTCGACTCCCAGCATACCAATCCGATATTTAATTTGTCATTAGGTCTCCCTCGTCGAATAGAGACAACAGCTCACAGACTAGGTCTTGGAGTAAATTTAAAAAAAAAAGTTTCTTTATAAAACCAAGGCAGCCACCGGACCGAACTGTCCAACATGGAACACCTCCTCATTGTATGCACTCTTCGTGCCACCGAGAGACAGGTACTCGAGATGACACTCTCAAACGTGGTACTACACCATTTACCGTCGAGGCTGAGCTGACTGTAAGACACATGGCAGGCCATGGCCCAATGAGGTGTGAGATAACGTCACTCTCATAACCTCATGATCATCCAAGTTCCCCTCATGTAAATTCGTTCTGACACTCTTTATTTTATCCCCCTCCCCCGCTGTAGGTCTTGTTAGAGTCGTCGCTCATACAAACTTCCGTCTTTCAACCATCCTTCTCAAACTCATCGGAACATGAGATCGGCCACAGCCCTCCCCCATTCTAGAGTCTGGTGCGAGATAAGGGAGGCAGGGGAAGCTCAGTCCCCAAATTATAGGAGAAAAATACTGTACCAAATGAACAAGGAAAAACAAAAACGCACCATTTTTCATGAAATTAGAAAAGGGGCACCGTGATAACACCGCCCTGTAACCACAACTAGTTGATTGGTACTAGCGTCTGAAGTCCTATAAAATTGCACGATAGATGGCGTTTAACATACGAGGGTCACTACTGGCCCGTGTCGTCCTCCAAAACAGGGAAGGAAAGCTCGTTCCTCGTTCTCTCAATCTCGGGATGAGTACCCGCTCCAAGTTCCAGTGGCTCGAAAGGAACGCGTTCCCGTTACATCGTTACATAAGATTGGAACATGTAATTACATTAACGTTACTCTGCGTAATTTAATGAAATATTGCGATGGATGATCCGTAGATTAAAAAAAATGCAGAGCGGGTGAAAATATCCGCATAAAATTATGCGTCGTGTCGCCACGATCACATTTGTTCCAGTTATTTGTTTTCGAGTAATGCTTGCTCACTTCACCATCCCTTGAGGTCGGGGAATGAGATAGTCGATATCAAAAAGCCTCCATGCCAACTAAATTTGGGTAAAACTGCAGATATCTACAGACGAAATAAAGGAGCGCACTTCCCTCTGCCTTTTCCTCGAAAACGTGACGAGTTCCCGTCTCCAGTTCCAACATTGCAGGATGGAACAACGACGTTCCTCCTTATGCGGAGCGCAAGTTCGTCTGCTCCCTTGCACAGGGGTTGCGGTGACGTCAGGACGCCGATTTCTGATTGGCTCCGAATTCAAAGATAGTGTAGACCTCAAGGCAGCTAGCTTTGAGGTCTACCCACTATCCTTCCAATCAGAACGAATCAGAGCTCGGCGTCTTTCTGACGTCACCACAACTCCTGCAAGAGAAGCAGACGGACTTGCCCTCCGCATAGTCGTGGTCAAAGGTTACAAATCCAGAAGATCCTCCATCGCGAGCTTTCTGCCTTCGATAACACTTCGTCGCACGCACATGCCGAGGCCTGACGGAAGGCAACGAACGCCTCCTGGAGACGGGGCTTCTACTGAACCCTTAGCCTTGGCACGGAAAGTGCGTCGTCAGGGCGCCCGTTGCCTTTGTGGGTTTTCTGCCAGGGGCTCAACCAATCGCGCACAGAAACAAGCGCAGGTTGGCGGCGCATTCTCTGTGTGCACGATCGGTTTAGGCGACGGTGGCGAACGCGACGAGAGCGCCATGACGATGCATCTTTGACACCGCTTGCTTGACCTTATGCGGAGAGAAAGTCGTCTGCTCCTTAAGCAGGAGTTGCGGTGACATAATAACGACGCCGAACTCTCATTGGCGGAGTGAAAAAACAATAGTGGGTAGACCTCGAGGCACCTAGCATTGAGGTCTACCCACCATTCTTTGAATCAAAGCCAATCAGAGCCCGGCGTCATTCTGACGTCACCGCAACTTCTGCGAAAGAAGCAGGCGACTTGCTCTTCGCATTGGATCGTAGCGTCGAATGCGGTCGGATTTGAAGTGAAGCGGAGAAGGCGCCGAGAAACCGAGGGAGAGGAGGGGCAAAAGAAGGCGTTGAGGCCCAAACGCGTTGAGGCGCAACCACACGATGAAGTTTCTCAAACGCTTCTTCCGCGTCAGCGTCATTTTTACGATCGGTGCGAGTCGATCTGCCGCGTGCCGAGATCTGTGCCCGAAGACTTGTCCGGATCTCGGTACACGGGGCCAGATCTTGGCGTCGGCCACCGCGTCACATTGTTGCGGGTGACCTCGAGCGAAGCGCGCCGACCGTCACGCGGGCGAAGCGCGCCGACGCCGATGCGGGCGAGGCGCGCCAACGCTGACGCGGGAAAAGCGCGCCGACGCTGACGCGGGCGAAGCGCGCCGACGCCGATTTTGGCGAAGCGCGCCGACGCTGACGTTGACGCGGGCGAAGCGCGCCGACGCCGATGCGGGCAAAGCGCGCCGGCGCTGACGCGGGAAATGCGCGCCGACGCTGACGCGGGCGAAGCGCGCCGACGCCGATGAGGGCGAAGCGCGCCGACGCTGACGCTGGCGAAGCGCGCGAAAAACAAAAACGCCCGATATGGTTGGGGCTTTCGAACGCGGAACGCCAGCGTCCGACGTTTGGCTTTCGCATTCGGGCGTGTTCGACGAGTGCAGCAGAGACAGAGTCAGCCAGCTTTAATTCTGGCCCCTAACCATCTAACACCTCTAGATAAGAAAGCCTAAGTGCTTAATTTTCTCGCGTCACTTAAAGGGCAACTCCGCTCAATTCCGAAAGAATTGAAGCTTAGATGTGATTCCATTTCACAAAGTACTACTCAACAGCTCTACGTCTTCGGATTCGCGAAATGTTGAATATTATTTGTGTATTCTTAATTTAAACATCAGCCGATACCGAAACCGAAACTTCGGTTGCGTCAGGCAACATTGGTCTCGTGTCCTCAGAGTCATGGCCACGTCACGTCGAACCACGTGGTCTTGTGACGTTCGACGCGGGACGCGACGCGGGTAGGTCGCTTCGCATGGCGAGGATGGTGATGGCCCGGGGGAGGGGGAAGGGAGAACACGAAAGAGGAGAGGGGGAGCGGAGAAACCGGACATGCGATAAACGCGCAGGGCAGCGCAAACTAGCGCATCCGCGTTACGGTGATCACGTGGACGCCGTAGAGCCAACACCGGGAGGAGAAACTCATGACGTCATCGTTCAATTTCGCTCCGAAGTAAAAACAACCAAAACGTGCAGAATGACGTAGTCATGCCTTTGGCGTAGTGGTTCAACGTTGGCCGCTCCAACCCCGTCGCATTGACTGCGCTGACGATTGCGCCTCACGTCGCACGCTAGAGTTGGCAGATTTCGGCGACTTGGCTCGTTTGAAAGTTTGCTGGCCAGTTTATTAAATATATAGACGGGATTAGATCGTAATATTTGACATGGGGTCTTCCTATATGATACTGAAGAGGGCTGCATAGTTTCTAAATATCAAAAATGAAGCGGAGTTGCCCTTTAAGAGGGCCACCGTAGGCCAGAGAATGAACACGACTACGGCGTCGACGGTGGCCTTCTTTAGTGACGCGGAAAAATTCGGCACTTGATCGAGCTTTCTTATCTAGGAAGTGTTGAATCGTCCCAGTCAGAGCTCTGCGTTCTGACGTGCTCTTCCTCAGTTTCTCGACGCGTCTTGGATGTGCACACTTACGGAGCCTCTCCCAGCGCTGCTCTGTGAATCCGTCCGACGTCTCGTCTTCGGGGATGTAGTAGTTGACGTTGATGCAGTCCGTCTGCACCGGGGACATGAACGTCTCCACTGCGGGGAGAAGGAGAGAAAAAATGGCGCCCGTCAGTGGAAGGAGCCGGATTCGGATGTTTTGTTTACAAACAAGCCCGCCCTTGTCCACACCAGGTGCGGAAACTGCGCGTGCGCAGAAACCAGATACATGTGAGGCGTCTGCGCCTGCGCCGAGTCAACAGCAGCGCCACCGCAGCGGCGCCACCGCAGCCGCACATTTATCACAGCCGCGCATTTATCCAGCCGCGCATTTATCCAACTCCGAAAAATCGGACGTTTTGCGCACGAGTCCTGCGCTGTGCGAAGTAGTTCTCGGAAGATTTGGTTGTCACGAGAAAGAGCCGATGATTTTGGCTTTTGAAACGTATACATCTCGAATTCTCGATAAAACAACGGACAGCTAATCGAGGATACACCTCTATATATCTTCATGCAATTAATGCGAAGGTGCGGGCAAACTGGACGGGAATACACGATAAGGATCCCTGGAAGGGGGGGGGGGGCAAGGGGAACAAAGGACAAACTCAAATCTAAAAACACAGCTATAGGTGACGCGTGCGCGCTGAAAAAATCTTCCTTGGTCCTGGCCCTTAAAGGGTCACTCACAGGGTATTTATGGTAGCCAGGGTTTTTATTTGTGCATAACATATGAGAGCCCAGTTATCCAGAACACAATTTGTGGCTCGAAATTCGTTTTCTTTCCATCCGAAAACCACCGATCGAGAACTGGCCTGTTTGAGTCGCGCTCACTCTCTTCTCCGTCGTCACGTGCCGTTTTCTATGGTTCAGACACAACCACCAAAGATAATCAAAGTCATGGCTCATCGAAGGCACGCACTCAATACTACAAATAGACAAAAAATATTATACCCATTTTTCTGTAGCTTGTAAAAAGTTGTAAAAACGTTGATTGAAAAAAAAAAATAGATAAAGTTGCACAGCCTCGTGAGTTCCGGTAACTTTCCCTCGCCTATATTCCTTCTTCCTCCCCACTCCAGTTTCGGTTTCGGTTTAGGTTTTAAGCAGTTGCATTTTTTTACTTTATTAAAAATATACGTGCCGCGGTAGCAAAATATTGATTGGGTAGTCTGACACCACAATTAATTGCCTGGCAATTTTTTGGGGTGTCAGTTTCTCTTTAAAGGGACACTGACACCCCCAAATGTTTTTTTTTCTTCAGTTTTTGCTAGGCGATTTAATCGGGTGTAAGAAGACTACCTAATTAATATTTTGCTGCAGCGTCACGTATAATTTTAATAAAGTAAAAAAAAACGTAACTGCTCTAAACCAAAACCGATACTGAACTGGAGAGTAAGAAAAATATAGAGGAGGAGAAAGTTACCGGAAGTCACATGACTGTGCACTTTTTTTTTCAACAATCAACCTATTTGCAGCTTTTTAGTAGCCAAGAAAAAATGGATATCATATGTTCTGTCTATTTTTAGTAGTGATTGTGTGCCTTCGATGACCCACAACTTTGATTATCCTTGGTGGTTGTGTCTAAACCATAAAAGACGGCACGTGACCACGGAGAAGAGAGTGAGCGCGACTCAAACCGGCCAGTTCTCGATCGGCGGGTTTTCGGGCGGAAAGAGAACGAATTTCGAGCCGCAAATTTTGTTCTGGGTAGTTGGGCTCTCATATGTCACGTACAAATAAAAACCTTGGCGAGCATGAATACCCTGTCAGTGTCCCTTTAAAGCGCTCCACTAGGGAGAGGCCCCCGATTCGATACCAGGACCAGGCGGGTGTTTTCTGAGCGCACCAGTCACCTAGCTGTGTTTCGAGATTTGTGTTTGTCGTTTGTACACCTTGTTCCCCCTCTCCAGGGATTATTATCCTTTTTACATATATCCTTATTTAACGCAAGAAGGGGAAAATTAGTAACGTTCCATCAGGAGCCGGACCACTTTTACTGGCGTTCCCGAGGTGAATACGAACATCCTTCTCTTCCTCCATGGAACGTCATCACAGTTTTTGGCGCGATGATTGGACACGAAGCCGAGCCGAACGCTGACGCGGCATTCGTGTCCAACCAGCGTCTTTCGCTCGGTCTCACTGTGATGACGTCAAACTTCTAGTGCGCAGGCCTCGATTATTCTATACCCGTTTCCACCTGGAAAACCGTAGTAAAAAAAAAAAAAAGTCCGGCACCTTGCGGAGCGTTATTAATTTCCCCTTTATGTTGATAACTAACATATATGAAGGATAATTTTAGATCATATATATGTTATCTCATCAAGACGTGGACGTTTCAAATGCCAAAAGCATCGCATTTTCCTCCGACAACTCATGCCTCGTAAGAACTACTTCGCGCCGCGTATAATCAATGCGCAAAACTTTGCTTTTTTAGATGAAAACGGCTATAGGTGGTACTGGTTTGTCTATACAGCGTTCGGCACATTTAGCCCGAAAGTGGGACATCACGGCACCTGGTGAGTGATCATTTGTAAGTGGGATTCGTTCTGCAATAATAGTATACACAATTTCAGAAAGTACCACTTACGCTTCATGAATACGATTTGATCAAACTAAAGTGGAACCCAGTTTCTCAAAGAAGATTCCAAAATTATTAAAAATGCCTTAAAAAGTCTAAATACAAAAAAAACAATGGAAAAACGCACAAGCACAGCTACAACCTTGACAGTGGTTAAAGAATTTCAAAGTCGATTATATCGTCTCAGGTGAGAAGTATAGAGTTTTCATTGGAATAAAGTCGGGTGTCTCTCTGATTTTAAGTTTGTTCACTTTGAACACGAAATACAACCCTACACTTTTTGATGGGAAAAAGTCACCATGTTTTCTGTATATACGACAGGTTGAAACAAGAGACCCAATTTGTACCTTCGCATTTCGCAACATATTAAACACTGAAAACCCAGAAGTTTACGTGGACGCAAGGTATTATCATGCCATTTACCGTGCTTCAAAGAATAGTCTCGCCACCCTCGGTGGGAAAACACTACTGTTCACGCGCTATGCTGGCAACCGCGTGCGCGCGCAGCAGAAGCAAGATGGCTGCGCCCAGAGGTCAACGTTGCCAGAGGCTCGCAGACGTCACAGACCTGTTGTTCACGTGACCTCCTTTCGTCGCTTTTCTTAGGCGTCCCTTATTGTACTCCGAAACTACAAACTGATGACCATACAAAGAATCCTCTCCCAATATCACTTTCTGCACGAGTTCAACAGCGTAGGGCAGTGTTTCCCAAACTGTAGTCGTTGACCCCAAACCGAGTCGGCTCGGGAAGTTGAGAAAATTTGAACTTGAGCAGCGAGTTGAAACGGAGAGTTGCGGTTTCGATACTCCGCCGTCGTTTTGGGTAACTGCTCAAACAAAACAAGCTTACTTTCGTCCTTACAAACAAGTCATTCCTGCCGGCAAGCTTTTTTTTTTTTTTGCGATGGTTTCTAGCTAAGTTGAATCACTCCATGATTAATGCAATCCATGGTATCCTATACCGTGATCACTGTAAAATATGACTTCAGCGTCAATTTCGTTTTTGTGTATTACCGTTCATGCCCTGAAACCAACAAGCTTGTGGCATCGCTAAAAGCGAGCGGAGGGGGGGGGGGGGGGCTCGCGACGCGATATTTTATATTTTTGGTGGGTGAAAGGGTAGCAAAGTCTGCGAAGCACTGGAGGGCACCGACACGGCGGTTAAAATGACGTCCGTGCAGTCCGCTTCCAATAAAAAAGTGGGTCAAAGACAGACGAACAAAGAAGGTCAACTGGGCCTCTCAATTGTCATGCAAATGGACGCAACCAACCGGCGTTTTCTAATTGGCGCGTGTCGAACGGCAGCCACATCGTATCAATGAGGGTTTTCGTCTTTTCGACGCTGTTTATTTGAAGAAAGAAAAACAGAATAGACGCGAAACATTGGATAGAACTATGGTGGTTGTATTATATACTCGCGGATAGGTAGACACTAATGACGTGCGTCCATGACACCACAAGCACTAGATAACGGTCAATTTGTCGGCCTTCATCTCTCTTCTAAACTGTCACGAATAAAAATAAAATGAAACGAAACTTTCTTTATTTTTTAACTTATTTATGTAGTCGATGAAAGGACATCAAGTTCCCTTTTTGTTTTCTCAATACGCTTCAAACAGTGTTTTTTTATGATTTGTTTTCTCGAGGAATGCAATGCAATACTCTCGGCAGCACACGGTTACCTTTCTGATTACGCGGAAAGGCGATACTTAAAACAACAAGAAGAAAAAAAAAAATGGTTCGAGACAGAGCAGCGGGTGGGGCCGGTTGGTGACGTCATGCCTTGCGTGTGCTGCAAGGTTTCTGCGCCGCGTTGAAATTAATCCCAGTTTACGTCGTGCGCGTTCTGAATTCTATAGCGACGAAGAGTGAAAAAAAATCAAATTAACTCGTTAAAGAAAAAAAGCTTTACAACTATGTCATTCTTGACGTTTGTTCATCAGATCCACGCAAAGAAAAGCTAGAATGAAAGAGAAAAAAAAAGTACACGCTTAGCAAGAATGCAATCACCGTTGTTACCAAAACATTTCCCAGCTCACGACAGGAATTTCACAGACGGTCCGGGTATTTCGTAGGGAGCGAGAAACGAGAATTTCGAAGGGAAAGCTGCGAAGTAACCCGAGATGAAATAATTAAAGAGAGACGCATTCGATGCACGCAGACCTATGTGGAGGGCAAGTCGTCTGCTTTTGCGCAGCAGTGGCGGTGACGTCAGAAGCGATGACAAGCTCTGATTGGCTTTGATCGAAAGGATAGTGGCGAAAGTGAACTAAAGGAGGGGTAGTGGGCTCAGCGAGCGCTCACGACTGCCGCACTCCGTGTCGACGGCTCGAGAAGGAGCCACTAAAGCATGCTCTGGCTAGGCTGTATGAAGCGGGCAGCAAGGGCAGCTCGCATTGCATTTGCTGCGCGATTAAAGCACTAATTCGGCATGACACTTCATTGGCCACAAACGACAGCAAACACGGGGTAAAGATCACTTCAGAACGGGAGCCCTTCGCGCTGCGATACCGCCAAAAGTCCAAGACTGCAAGCCAAAGCTGCTCGCCGAAGGCCTGGGAACGTCTCGGAATAGGTCGGATCCTCCAGTTTATACGACCGCAGCGCCGCCGCGTAAATCCGGGACCTTTCTACGCTGCTCGCGCTCGTTGGTGCCTGATCCCACCACCCTTCCTAGTATGCGCCGCCTTTTCCACCGCTTGTTGACGGGTATGTCGACGGGTAATTTCTTGTTTCCGTACTTTATATAACTGCTTTTTTTTTTTCTGATCTGAACATGTGAACAAAAACTACTTTTATAAATAATTGAAACGGTTCGCGCCACTTACATTTTGCAAAGACAGCTTATAGCGTGCTCTGATCAGTAGTAAGCCCAGGACCAAAGACGCCACATATCGCGCGCTTTCGGCACCGCGGGTCGAACCCTGTAGGTGGAGGAGCGTTTCCGTGTCGTCCGGTTAAAATATGACGCACTGATATTTAGTTACTCTCTCCGTGCCCGCTGGCTTGCCCGAACCCCGAGGGACGTGGAAACCGCAAAAAAGGTAGACGCTTAAATATGATTGCAGGGCCCCTTTAAAGTACATGATGTCTCATTTACTTCAAGTACGTTTTAGATGTACTTTACCCAACCTCAATGCAAGCTGGCATTGTCTACGGCAACTGGATGCTGCGTGTGGCTTGCACTTTGTCGGCGGTCTGCGGACGCAGTCCTGCTGAACGACTACTGCGACCGCGTGCGGGAGGCCAAGAAGGAGCTTCGCAGCTCGGCCGCCTCCCTGTCGTCTGCCAATGGGCGCGTTCAGTAGCGGCTCCCTCAGCTTTTTTCTTCTTCACGACCA